>CAIGRT010046509.1:0-27364 GCA_903798405.1 Fraxinus platypoda | reverse complement strand
TAGGGTTTTGTGTAATTTCCTCATTAATTAAACATCACATAAATCCCCGTATTAATTACGCCCTAAACTAAAACAAATCCCCAAAACTTCAAAATCTCCCAGCCCACTGAATACAGAGACCACAAACACCGTTGTGTGCCACCCACCGATTCCGTGTCGAGGGGCGCTTCTCCTTCAACAAAGATTTAGAAAAAAACCGAGCCTGGATGGAATTGATCAAGATTTGGAGAACAAATTCAAATGTCAGAGGCTTTGTAGCTGAGAAAGTGAGAGGAGACTATTCAGTAGCCATTATATTGTTTGTTTCCAACCCTCCCTATTATAAGAAGAAGGGTACCAAATGATGGATTCATCATCGAGAGCATTAACCCGAAAATAATGAAAATTGTGGTGGTGAAAACTTGATAACTAGTTTCCATTGCAATTCATACATTTGGAACGAGTCTAAGCTGTCGATCCACGAGAAATGAAATTAAAATTGGAATTTTGCAACAAAACACACAATAAATTTAATTTAATTTATTGTGCTGGAGGTGAAACCACTGGTGGTGGAGGTACAATCGGTGGAAGTGTTGGTGGTGAAACTACTGGTGGTGGAGGTACAATCGGAGGAAGTGCTGGTGGTGGAGATGGCAATGCTGGTGAATGGGATGGACTTGCTACTGGATTTGGCGGAGGTTGTGGTGGTGAGACTTGAGGTGGCTGATTGGTTGGATTGGAATTTGGTACAACTCTAGGTGGTTGATTATGTTAAGAACGTGATTACTGGTGCTGTACAAATGGATGGTGTTATAAGCCACTTTTTGATTGTTGTATGTCACAAACATGTTTTTAATCACTAGTGGGGAAAATGTGCGTTGCACGTTAGTTGATTATTGTCTATGAAATAGAAATTATTATATTTTAGAATTCTTGATGGTTTAGATTTTTCAGGAGAAGGAATTTTAGTTATACAGCTGTTTTGTATAAAGAAAACAAACACAGTAACAATATCGATTTGATCTGAGTGGTCTTATTGAATTGTTCATTGAATGAGTATTCTCAATATTTTGCTTATAACGTTTTGCTATTAGTTAAAAATTTAGAATTTATTATGGCAAATGGTTTGTGTGTGGGTGGTAAACAGATATAATCTATTGATATGTAGTTAGATGAAATTTATAATCAATTTTGTATATAACATGTGGGGAAAAAATTTAAAGTCAGTTAATTTAACTGAATCGGGTTGCTGGGAGAGTAGAGCTGCATTGACTGAAGAGGTTGAGGTGCTCCATGGTTTAACTGGATGCCTTCTGTAAAACCTCAACATAAAAGTTAAAAACCAATCTGAAATATTTAGTTTTTCAATCATGGCAATGAGGCAAGATTGATTACTTTTACTCCTGTTAAATGTGGTAAAATCTGGCAAGAATGAGCACATAAATATGCCAATGTGGTTGTGAAATATTCTGAAAAGTTGGTGTTTCCGTGCGCAACAGAGACACCGCTCGTGTCTCCGTTGCGCACGGAGACATGGCCGTCACCTTGCGCACAGAGACACGACTCTCTTGGGACCTTGTACAACTTATTGCGGTTCTTCTTCTACAACTTACATTTTATCGAATACTTATTTTATTTAATACCATTCTTATCACACAATTAAGGAAGTTTTCACAAATTTATTACAACCCAATTTTGTCACCCAACTTTGTCATTATAACCAAAAGCTTTGGCATCCACTTTTTCAACTTGCTGCTTAGTAAAACAGAACACTAACCTCTAGAAACTTGAAGAGAGAAATAAGAAATAATTGAATATAACTCTATGATTATCATAATAATTCATATTACATTTTTAATTGAGTTTATCTAATACCAAAGTCTGAATTCTACAGAATCATTTGTCTGTTTTCCTTTGTACACCTAAGTCAGTCAGGATATTGGCTTTAAACTTGCATTGAGAACTCCTCTCATCCTTAGAATTCTGCAAAATGGGAACCAACATGAGAACATGGCAGGCCTTGTCCCCAAACAACCTGCATTCTCAAAGATGCATACTTGACAGATATCCTATAATTGTCAATTGTAGCAGCATCATTCTTGATGATGAAATGGCTCTCCTCATTCAGAATCATGAAACATGTAATCATAGCAGGCTTTCAGCTTAAGCCTGTGTTTGGTAACCATTTTTACCATAAAAATACATTTTTGCTGTCAAATCAGTGGGACCCGCCTGTAATTATGCACTGACTGCAGGAATGCCAATTTACCGGGCTGCCCTTACTGTAGTTAATAATGCATTTTGAATAAGGGCTCATTGGTCATTTTAGTCTCTGTTCGGTCAAAAAAGTATGTCCCCCTCCCTGCCACTTGTACTGCATACCCTGCCAATGGAACTGTATAACGTCTATAATTTTTCTACAATTTGGATGAAAATGGTTACCAAACGCACCCTAAATAACATACATCCTCAAAGACTTCTAATGCACACTTTAGCTGGCAGACAACTTGCAAAAATCTTCAGCTTAAAATGACCATCAAATGTTTGATATATGCCAAATCATTCCCTATGGTCAACACACACGACAATTAGAAGTCTCCAAATTAAGTTGGTGAGGAAATCAAAATATGGTACATAAAAATAGCCAACCTTATGAAACATATTCATCTAATGTTTGTTGGATACAACAATAATTTTCAACCTTACATTTCTTTTAAACAATTGAAAAGAAGAAGGAAGTGTATGAGAGAAAAGGTGGAAATGGATTAAGACTTGCTTTTATCTAGAATGTGACAAATAGGTTTATTGATTGGAATGAGTTAATTCATGTAATTTGAATATAGTAATGTTTGTTGTATAATAAGAGTTATATCAAACTTTCATGTAGTAAGGTATAAAGAGGAAGTCAAAAAAATAAATTTAAATGGAATGGTAAATGTTAAGAAGTTCAAAAAAAAAAACATTACATAACTACAGATACTTCTCTGTAAACAACATTTTTGGTACAGCGAGAATGGATTTCACTGGATAATATTGGTTTCGCAAGAATTTTAACACACATACTTGTTCTTTCTCTTGATAAAGCAAACATACAATTGTCCATGAGAAAATACAGATTCTAAAAGATATATGCCTACATACTCTAAAGTTTGCCCTTGAAATTTGTTTATAGTCGTTGCAAAGCATGGACGTATTGGAAATTGTGTTCTTTTAAATGGAAATAATGTTTTATCGGATTCAAGTGATATAAAAGGAATACGGGGCAAAAAAACTTTCTTGCCATTATATTCTCCGGTAGCAATTTCTACACAAATAACATTACGTTCGAAGTGTTTACATATTAATCTTGTTCCGTTACACAATCCTTCTGTGGGGTTAATATTTCGGAGTAATATAACAGGACAGTCAATCTTGAGTACTAATTGATGTGGTGGTATACCATTTGGCGTCAATGAATTGAAGAAGTCTTCCTGCATGGATTGATCTGTTGTATCTAATGTTTCGTCGAAGCTATAATATGTATAAGCATCACCTGGGAAGCGATCTATGAGAATACTGTTGATGTCATCAACATGTTTATTCTTTGGGGCTAAAATAGCTCTATTAATCATACGATGAAGGTTTTTTGAATGGTCATCTATATCAGGAAACACAACATCTATTAATTTATGTAACGAAATATTGTCTTCCTCATAATGTAAAGTCATAGTAGACCAAAGCTTAACCATACCACATGAATGTTCTTTTTCTGTACCATTTCCAATCCGAAGCAAATATTCACAGAAAGAAGGATCTAAGAGAGCTCGCATATTTCGAACTAATTTTATTTTTGTGAAATGGGGCCACAGATAAGAGTTAACTAAACTCGATGCAATTATATCTTCTTTACTTCCTCTTTGGACAACATGCAAGATTTGTCGAAAATCCCCACCTAAAACTATGACTTTTCCACCAAATGGTAAGTCAGCGTTGGTTATGTCTCTTAACATTTTATCTAAAGCTTCCACAGCCTGACAATTTATCATTGGAGCTTCATCTCATATAATTAGTTTTGCCATTCTAAACAAATCAGCTAAAGCAGATTGTTTACTTACTGCACAAACACTGTCATTATGAATATGAAGTGGAATCTTAAACCTTGAATGTGCTGTCCGACCTCCAGGCAATAAGCCAGCAGCTACTCCTGATGATGCAGTTGCTAAAACAATTAAACCTCTTAATCTAACAGTCGCAAGCAAGGCACAATATAAAAAAGTCTTCCCTGTTCCACCTGGACCATCAATAAAATACATATCACCAACATTACCAAAAACTTTACTTAAAATGGCATCATAAGCATGTTTTTGCTCTTGGTTAAGACTACCAGCACATGAAATATCATTCTCAGATATTAACATGTCTAATTCTTCACTAACCAATCTTTCTAATACTTCATCTTGCTGGATGCCAACATCATAAATAACAAATCCATAATCATTCAAACATTTGCCAAGTGGTTCTGAGAATGAATCTATAGACTTTAATGCATTCACCTCTGCACTATTGACACTCATTTTTTCGTAAAAAATCTTCAAACATAAACTTTTTAAACTGATTCCATAGTTTTTCTGGATCATCAGGACTACAAAATGCTAAAAGAGTTGAAACAAGTCGCGTAAAGAATTAGGCATTTGATAACTACAGGCTTCTTGTAAACATAGCTCACAATTATTATTTCCTTTGAGTAAACCTCGTAATAATGCAGCTTCACGAAAAGTTTTTACTGAAATACCATTTACAAATTTAAGATCTTCAAAAGACATAGGTCCTCTAACATGATTTAACAATATCCGCAAGTAATATCTCTCCCCTTCTCTAGGATTTGCTGCTACAACCCTCCCAACCACAGCACCCTTTTTTTTCCTGTTAGTCCAACATTTGCCTTGTGCATCCCAGACAAAATATTTAGGGAATTCTTTGTATAACAATTTTCTCGCTTCTTGATTGCAATATTCATTGTAAAAAATTCGGTAAGCATCGTTTTTTTGGAAGAAATCGCGTCCAATAACTTTACTAAGATTATCAGTATCTTTATATGTAACCAATTACTTATTTTCTAGATGTAACTGTAAAGAAATAACATCTGGACTCATTGCATACATAGTAAATCCATAAATCCTCCAAGTTGCTTCTGCGGGAGAAATCCATCTACCAGACTGAAATCTTTCTATTTCATTCATATCATCAATTTTATTCTTANGGACTCATTGCATACATAGTAAATCCATAAATCCTCCAAGTTGCTTCTGGGGGAGAAACTCATCTACCAGACTGAAAACGTTCTATTTCATCCATGCTGTTAAGTCTATTCTCATCACATAAAGAGAAATTAACCTTGTCATATCCTTTTGTAAACATATTTGTACAAGTATTTAACAGCTTTTATTGTTGAACAAATTTCTACATTCATATGACAGTCATATTTAGCTAACAAATAAGGATTATAAGGTACAACTCATCTATTATCAAGAACTTGTTTTCTAACTCTTTTTTACCATCATTTCGCCTTTTATATTTAGGATAAGAAGCTTCATCAAAGGAAGTGTGTGAAGTGTAGCTATGTGGATAACGACTCCTACACTTTCCACTATTTTCCATGCACACATTATTTGGATTTAAAATACCGCAAGGACCATGCATCATGTGTTTGACAACAACGGAGTGTAAATAAGGGTACTTTGTAATATCAGGAATTTCAGCACTTACAATTTCATCTACCCTTTCAGGAGAAATAATTTTTGAACATGATTTCAATATAATTAAGAAGTGAGCATGTGGTAAACCTTTTTTTTGGAATTCAATAACATATATATATACAGCCACTGGTCCAAATATATATTCTTTGAATATATCCTTTTTCAATTCTTCTAATTTAGATCTAAAGATGCGAGAGACCAAATCAGGTCTATTCTGAACTTCGTCACAAAATTTTAACTCTAGCTTAATCTTATGCCAATTGGAGTTGCATGTAATTGTTAAAAAGATGTCAGGTTTTCCAAATTTTTGAACTAATGTCGTTGCATCCATAATTCAATCATGTTGAGTATTATTTACCAATAAATGAAGGCTTCAGTGCCAAAGATGCTCAAGAGAAAAGCAGTCATGTGCCAATGAACTTTTACAAAGTGTCACTTTGAGAGCGTTTGAGTCCCATTTTTTTTTTTTGAAAATTCATTTTTCAAAACTCATTTTCAACCACACATTCTTCAATAAAATAATATTACACGTAAATCAAAAACATTTTCTTAATTTTTAACCACATTCCCCAAAAATCACTATTCAAAAATGCATTATTTCTCTCAAAATGGGGCTCAAACAAGGGCCTAAAGCTAATTATTATAACTGACTTGCCAGTATATTGGCCATGAATATTGTTATTTCATTTATCTTTTCACAATAAAGTAGAATGCTTTGAAGTGCTAACACGAATTTTACAACAATAAACTAAATCTTATTCCCGACTATATGAATCCCTTTTCAGCACCCTGTTCTGCTCTTTGCTCTATTTCTATTAGAAAATTATAAGAAACATTATCACATGAAAATGGTCTGCTAAATATAACACGTTATGGGATCTTATGAGCAATGAAATTACTACAATTTGCAAGGGGTTCTCTATGGGACCAAAAAATAGGATTCCAACTAAGAGTAAATGCCAAAATTTTCATGATTTTTTGAATTGATTCTTGCACGACTGCATCTACTTTCTGCATTTTCATTGCTCCAACTTTATTCTCTTTTTTGGCCTTTATTTACACAGTCTTGCACCTCTTCGTATCGCAATCTGTTTTCACTTCTTCAGTTCCTCTTCCACCAAGGGCCATGTGTGAAACAAATTGGAGTCTAAATAGGCTATACGTGTATCTCTTATTTCTTCTATTCTTTCATTGCTCTTCTTCCCAAAGGACCTGCTCAAACTGTGGCTCCCTAAAAGTTCCATATCCCTTGAGCACGAATAGTAACTGTGGTGATCCCGAATATGCTCTTCGTTGTGATCCTCACTCTCAAAAGCTATACTTTGATTCCCTTAATGGAAGTTCATACCTCGTTCTCAAAATCATGCCCTCTATCCAGCGCATGGTGGTTCAGCCATCGCCCTGGCTTCCAGGCACCTGTATCACTAAAGACATGGTAGACAGCGAGGGACTATGGTTGAACCAGTCACTTCCCTTTAATGTCACTTCATCCAACACTATATTCCTTTACAACTGTTCTCCTCGACTCTTGGTCTCTCCTCTCAATTGCACTCCTTCTAGTCTTTGCCATAGATACCTCGATAGCTCCGGACATGTTGATGCAAAGCGCGCCTTTCAGTGTTCGAGTGAACTGTATCCATGTTGCACTTTTCTTGCCGGTGGCATGCCATCAGCATACAAGATTCGGCTGCACACTTCAGGATGCAAGGCATTTAGAAGCATTATTCACTTGGATAATGGAAAACCAGCTAGTCTGTGGGAGGAGGGATTGGAAATTCAATGGTCTCCCCCACCTGAGCCACTTTGTACATCCCAATCCGATTGCTCGAGACCTTCAACATGTTCAGCCACTGATAAAAATGGTATCTATCGTTGTCTTTGTCATGCGGGCTATCATTGGGACCCCAGTCTTGGAACTTGTTCCAAAAAAAAGAAGGAAAATTCCAACTTTAGCCTCACATTGAAGGTGTCTATTGGGGTGGCTGCATTTTTAGTGTTGGCTGCATTATTAATTTCTATGGCACTATTTATAAGATCCCGCAGATTTTCTTACCAGAAAAGGCTAGCCAAGGAAAGAGAAGACATGTTAAAATCAAGCAGTGGAGGAAAATATGCAAGGATGTTTAGTCTTAGAGAGATAAAGAAAGCTACAAATGGATTCTCTAAAGAAAGGATTTTAGGCAGTGGTGGTTTTGGAGAGGTCTACAAGGGAGAGCTTCAAGATGGAACTACAGTGGCAATAAAGTCGGCTAAAGTAGGAAATATAAAGAGTACCCAACAAGTAATCAATGAAGTTGGGATACTCTCTCAAGTCAATCACAAGAACCTGGTACAGCTCTTAGGGTGTTGCGTTGAAGCTGAACTTCCATTGATGATTTATGAGTATGTTTCTAATGGAACCCTCCATGACCATTTGCACGGTAAGTACCCAAACTTTCTGGACTGGAAAACAAGGTTAAGAATTGCTCTACAGACTGCGGAAGCATTAGCTTATCTGCACTCGGCTGCTTATACTCCCATATATCATAGAGATGTCAAGTCAACAAACATACTCCTGGACGATAAGTTCAATGCAAAAGTTGCAGATTTTGGGATATCAAGACTGGCTTCCCCCGGGTTAAGCCATATATCAACTTGTGCCCAGGGAACAATGGGGTACTTGGACCCCGAGTACTATCGCAACTACCAGTTAACTGATAAAAGTGATGTTTACAGTTACGGGGTTGTGTTATTGGAACTTCTGACTTCCCAGAATGTCATTGATTTCTCACGTGATCAAGACGACGTCAATTTAGCCATCTATGTGAGACAGCGAGTTAGCAGCAGTTCGCTAATGGAAGTTTTGGATCAATGCTTGGTGGGTGAAGAGCCTTCTGCTAAGAAAATAGCAAGTTTGAAGATCTTTTCTGAGCTCGCACTTGCATGTTTAAGGGAGAAGAAGGAGGAGAGACCGAGCATGAAAGATATTGTTCAAGAACTTCAATGTATAACCAATATGATGAGTGAAGAAGATCAGGATTCTAATGCGGCAAGCATTGCTGTATGAATTCATATTGATACTTCTTTGATTGATAAAGAGTGAGTCGAGATTAAATAGTGCAGGTAATCTTAGATGATTAATGAAGTTGAAAGGGTGTGGATTTGGTGTTAAAAATGTAATAGGAGTGGTTCCAGAAGGGCATTGATGTGTTGTTCACTTATTCTTATAGGAGCTATAAAGAATTTAGAACTAGGTATCAGTGGGGTTGAAATAAAGATTAAAAGGGATTATAATTAGATGCTTTGCATATAAAGTATGATGGATTTCCAAATTTGTGAAAGTGAAGAACAAAATAGTATATTGATCTTGCACAAAGAATAAGAATGTAGATCAGCTCTGGGAAGTGGCCAAAGCATTTGAGAAAAGTTCTAAATATCACTGGAGTTGTTAAAAAGGAGAAGAGCAACAGCTGTTGACTAAACATTTGCTTTTCCTTCTGAAAGAATATTTCTTTTTTTCCTTTCCGTCCACCTCCCCAGTGAGTGTATGAGGACATTTGAGAAGGACAATTTCACGATGCATAAGGGAAAAATACAAAATAAAGGTTTCGTATAATGTTCTATTAACAAATAGTAATAAGTTTTGCAACTAATTAACCAGATGAATAGCTATGAAATGCCAATTAGAACATTCAAGTAACAAAAGCATGTCTTAATATGCATGTAAAACAATGAAAGTGAGCTTTAATAATGGAATAATTTTTTATTTTTATTTTTTTGTATCCCTATCCAAATATGCTCCATTTTACTGTTTGACCAATAAAGCTATGAACGTATGGATCTCAAAATACATATATATTTTACTTCTCTATTTTATTATCTAAGCCAGACATTTTCTCCCTGGACATTCGAATAATAACGTAATATTACTATGTAGAATAAGTTGTAATATGGTGATGATGAAAACAATGACCAATTAAGTCTTCTTTCCTAATTAAATCATACTACCATATATAAATGCTCATCCGTATTTTACGCACATTTAGAGAATTGTCATGCATGAATAATACCATGCAGTGCAGATAGAAAATTAGATGAAAAGCAATTTTAGTGACTGGGGATTAAATGAACCAAATGAATGCAATGTCAAATTGAGAAATGTTGACGAGTGCAAACTGAAGAGAGAAAGTAGCATTTAAACTTCACTTAGAATACCTCGATATATTATACAATGTTAGTTGTTTCCATATCTCGACACGTGTCCAATCTCTTCGAGATCTTTGTCGAGAAATTCCATATGATTGGAAGAAAAAGTTGAAAGTAGTAAAGCTATTCAGATATCATCTCAACCAGTTGTGGACAGAACCTGAGTAACATGAGAAAAGAATGAAGGCCCTATCTTGTCTGGAAATTTTTTATCAGACCTTTGAGTATTCAAGAATTGTCCCCACACGTTCTCCAGATGAAGTGGAAATCAGTCAGCCACATTCAGCAAAACTGTATCAAACCATTGGGTTGGTAAAAGTAAAGTTCAAAAGGGAGAAAGATAGAAAGGAATTATGCACGTGAAAAAGTAAAAAGTTATACAATGAAAGCAATACATACAAAACTCAGCAAGATGCATAAAAAAATCAGTATTTAAGAGTTAGCCCTTGTTTGACACCCATTTTATGGTAGAATTTGATTTGGAATAGTGATTGATGGAAGAATGTGTGGTTAAAAAGTAAGGAGAATTTTTTGGTTTATGTGTAAATATTATTTTATTGATAGAATGTGTGGTTGAAATGAAGAAAGAGAAAAAAATGAGAATGAGAATGAGAAAAAAAATGGATGTCAAACAAGGTATTAATTTTGAATAAAGAAAAGCACAATGCAAAATGCATAGAGATAGTAAGTTGCCACATTATCATTTTCAGCTGTGCTAGTAGGGGGTATGATATAAAAAGGACAAGAATATTAAATATGCTAATATTGCAACATAATACGAATGGATATCCATGATAGCAGCACAGTGTGAAGGCAGCGTAACCTTGAAAAAAGAAGAAGCAAAGGCTTGCCTAGTCTCTGTAAATCAGCAAGGTTGGTTGGCTGTTGGCAGAGGAGTTAAAATCAGTACCAGTTTCGAGGCATGCAAATTCATGTCAAGAGATAAGAATGATTGATATATAAATAACGCCTGAAGTAGACGCAAGTACCGCAAATGTGAAGACATCACCAGTCTAAAACTCAATTAATTGACCAACTAATGTGCTACAAAGCAAACAGCCACATTGCCAGCTGCTTGAAAGCCTGGTGGTTGCTACTAGCAACCTGCTTGAAAGACTGATAGGAACCACCTGAGGATTCAATGAAACAAATGAATAATTTCAGAAATTATAGAACTGTATTGACAGCAAAATGAATTACAGAAATAAAGGAAATACAATCAGCCTTTCGAGAGGGTTGTACTCTCCACATGGTTTTCACTCACTATTTTTCATCCCCAATCCTTTCCCCCCTTTTTTATTTATAAGCTACTTGTAACTGTTTTTCCCTACCATTTTTACTCTCTAACAGACTAGTTTTCCACCCACTTGCAGGTTATTCTTCTTCTAGGTCCTTTGTAGAAGGCGTGTGGTGGATTGGAGCCTATCAAAGATCTAATCATAGCATACAGTGCTCCCACATCATATCAAGGAATAATACATGACACGATCAATTGGCATAAAGTAAGAAACTGATGTTCAGATTAGGGCATAAAGACAGGAATAACATAAATATGCGAGAAGAAACTTTCTGCTTGCTTTAATCCTTTGATGGAGCCACGGATTTCGTCAGCTTCAGAATATGCAGGACCGCCACTCAGTAGAAGCACATGTCTATTCATCCTTCACCTGTTTTGTATATGTTGTCATGAAAAGAAAGTGAAAAAAATAACCCAACTTGAGACTTCAGAAAAGATTGAAAGATACAAGGGCAGATGTGCGTAGCCTATATTCATTGGAGAGGCTGTCAGAAGACTGAGTGCTAAAATGGACATCAATAAAACCAACCAAGGGAACTGAAGATGGTCGAATGTCCGGTCTAGAAGCAACTTGCAAAACAACACCATGGACTTTAAAATCCCAACAATAAATAAGTAGAAGAAATAAAACATGCATGCCAATCTGAACCTTTGAAACCAAAACATTTATGGGCTTAATTTGAATGCCTCACTAGAATCAGATTACATGCAGTGGACAGTACATATAAACATTCTCAACATGAAAAGATAGTTCGGCTTTTTTTATCTCTTAGGAATTGAAGAAGCAAAATCCAAACCCCTTGGTCGTTCCTTTATAATCATCTCAAATAAGCTTAGCAGAAGTAATTCCAGCACATTGACTAAAGTGTTCCCACAGTTCAAAACATATTTGAAACCTGAAATCCTTAATGCTGTACCGAAAAAATATACAAACCTGCTTGCACGTTTGGCATCATCTGCATTTTCTGCAATACACACCAGACTCTCTTGATCCCCCATTCTCGTCTTTTGGAATGACTAAGTTTATTATCTTTTCATATTCAGATAACTTCTCCTCAGAGGATTTCTTATGTGACACTTAGGTCCAAATTCCTCATATACAGATTTGTATACGTGGCTTCACCACTGCACACAGTTATTCTTATTACCTTCGTTAATGGAAAAAGGCTCAATTTAGAATCCTTGGACAATAATTCTTTCTAACAAGTATTCGTGCTAAGGCATAGACTAGTTCATCAATTCAACACAGTAAAAAAGAGCTGAATGAGCACAGGCAGTACAAACCACTAATTCAGAATGTGACATCCTCTGCAGACAGACATTTTATCAAACACATAGAGGACGTAAAAAACATATAATGATAATTTCATATTGCACATTCAATTTCAACCTTTTTGCCACTCCAATGAAGAACTTTTGTCCTTCTCTTGATAAAATTAATAAAAGAACATTTTCTAGAGGTAAATCAAAATAAAATTTCTGGTATGTGAACTCAATCTCCAAATGTGATGAATTTTGACAACCACTAATGAAACATACCAAGTTAGCCAGGTCCAAGTGGTTGGATAAATTGGCCAAAGCCCGCCTGTTTGGCTAGTGAAACGGGTCTGTCTGGGCCCGAGACCTGCTAAATCGGGCTTACGAGTTTCTTTCAATTTTTCACTAAAAAGCATTAAAATTACTAATCCTCTATTTGATAAATTTATAAATAGTTATGAATAATAATAGTAAGTCCCCAAATATGTAAATAATAATTAGTAGTAACTATAATTGTATAGTTGAAATTAACGTTTGATTTTGACTTTAATTGAATTTATAAATCATTTATAAATTATTATTATTATTATTATTCAAACAAAAGCTAAACTAAAAAGCTCTGGATAAGATAGATTTGACGTATAATTCTTCATTTTACCATCGATCCGGTTCAATTCTTAGTATTCAACTATTTTGATCATTTATAAACTTCAAGCCGTGCACCTTCCAAAAATGCAAACGCTAGAACAGCTAGTGTCTGGCCATATAAATTTTTTAAAATTTAATTTCAGTAGTTTGTGTAAGTTTTGGAATTGGTCGTTGGTTTATGGCATTCGATTAGTTACTAATGTCAACTAAATGCTGTTAATTTATTTGCCAATTACAATTCAATACACCAAAATCCTGATCATTGGATAAAAATTTCCAAATTCATCTGTCAATTAAGCTCCTGTTGGGAGCAATTTTGTATCCAATTTTTAGGAAATTGGAGACCGTTATCTAGTGTTTAGTCTGTGCAGGGAGTCGCAAATATTGACCGAATAAACTAAAATTACCAATGTGTCACTTTAACATTTAATTCATTATCCTTTAGAAATGGGCATTTCTGGTAATTGGACAAAAGTTGAGTCAACGATTACTGCATTTTTGGGACCCAAAAATTGAAATAAAATCTTCATAAAATCCCTCTCAAACAGCTCCTAAACTAAATCACAGTAAAAAAAACAACCACTTAATATGGAATTTTGACATTTTCAAAGGAATGTTGTACACATTTTATGAATAAATCTAAATGGTACAATTTGAAAAACTCCACGAATGTTGTCATTTTATATAATGTTAACTTTATCAATCGAGCTACTCCAATTGTGAAACCGGTAATAACTTTAATGACAAATAGAGTAAAAAAGGTATTTTAATGATCAATCTTAAAAATTTTGCACACATTTTAACTCATATATTTTTTAAAATTTTCCTTTTATTTTTAACTAAACTAATAATAATATGCACGGGCTCCAGCCCGAAGAATAAAGCCCAAAAAAATCTCAGTCCGCAAAATTTGCCGAACTTGAGGTCGCCGAAAGATTGAACCGGCCGGCATGCTTCAATTAAATTACATTGTTAATGTCCCCGTTGTGTTTTAACACTCTTCCACTCCAAGTCTCCTTCACAAACTCTGCCGTCTCTCAGATCTGTTCTCCGTTTATCTTGTAGATAGACAAACTGACAACTGATAGCCATGAATATAGTGATTAGGGTTTTTCTTCTCCTTCTCACCGTCTTCTCTTCCAGCTATCCCACTCTATGTATCTACGAAGACCAAGTCGGCCACATGGACTGGTCTCTCTCTACATATAATTTTAATTTTTAGTGATTTTTTTTCATGATTATGCAGATTATATGATTGGACTCTCGTAATTTTTCATGATTATAGTGATTTGATGATTGGAGTTTCTTAATTATGTAGGCATCAACAGTACATAGGGAAAGTGAAGCACGCAGTGTTCCACACGCAGAAGGCGGCACGGAAGCGCGTTGTGGTCTCCACCGAGGAGAACGTTGTTGCTTCACTTGATCTTCGTCGTGGCGAGATTTGTAGGTTTCAACCTTCAGTGTTTTGCTCTTAACTCAATTTATTTTTAAGTGAGCAGTGCAATTAATGGTAAATGTTTGGATGTGATGCAGTTTGGAGACATGTTTTGGGGCCCAACGATGTCATTGATGCAATAGATATCGCGCTTGGGAAGTGTAATTACCATCCTCATATCTTGCATGAGATTTTTTCAATGGGTTATATTTGGCTTATAGTTATCAGCAATCACTGGGTTTCCGTGTTTTATCTTTAAGATTTGAATTGGTGCTAAATGCCTCTGGTCCATTTTTCCATAGGAGTAGTAAAAGCATATAGTTGCCTAATATCTTGTACTCTTTGATCAGCTTGTGAAAGTTTATAGTTATTATCAATTCTAGTAAAATGGGAACTATTATTCATCTACTAGGAGATTGACACCCTAAACCTGGAAGACCCCTCTTCTCTTTGGTACCTCCAAATGAGCTGATCTAGATCTGCTCTATTTTTCAAGCTTGTCCGTTACTACTTACTACCATCTGAATTTCCCCCAAATGCTTCTATTTGGGTAATAAACTTTCAATTTAGTCGCTTCAAATGAGAAAAAGTTCTTTTGCCAGTGAAAATTGAAGTTTAGGTTCATGTATATTTGATTTGATATAAATGTTTTATATTTTTGCAGATGTTATTACCCTGTCATCAGGAGGAACTATCTTAAGAGCTTGGAACCTTCCTGATGGCCAGATGATTTGGGAGTCAACACTTTCTGGCTCAACGCCCTCAAAGTTGTTATTATCAATTCCAGTGAGTGAAAATTGTTATGTTTCCTTAAGCCTTCCAAACAAGTATCTTCAGATATCTCTAGATGGCTTAGCCTCATATTACCAATGCATGACAATGTGCACTTGAAAGCAATTCACTTACTCTAGTGAGCGGTACACGAAGCTACACTTCTCTAGGTTGTGGTTTTCTCTGAGATGAATGTTCCATGAATTTTTTGCTCAAATTTACAGAACCATAGCATGCCCACTGAATGTGGTAATATGAAGGACCCTTATGTAGAACAATTATGGGACTCTTCTATTATATTGAAAATTTGGATGGGTAACGGTTGAAAGAGGGACGTACTCAGGATTCAAAAATAATGGAGGGATAGTTTGAGCTTACCAACACTTCGTATGAGGAAATTTTTATTTTTATAAAAGCAAAAAAACCTAGTTAGGGGGCATAGTTACCCTCCTTAAGTTCCAGTTTCTTAGTTTCATTTGCTGATGAACCATCGAGAATTATTTGTTCCTCTGCCATGTACTAAAATTATCAATAAAGCACTACTACACCTCCAGTACTTTAAGAGATGATAGGTTTCAATTTTAATAAAAGATCAAATATTTAGCAAAATAAACTTAAAAGGAAAATGCGTGATAAGAACTTTAAATCCTGCTCAATTAGAATTTAACAAATAACTAACAAGAAATTCCAGTATCCTTACTCAAAGATAAAGGACCATTAAATGAAAATGATGACTCATTGGAATTACTCAAAAAAGATCTAGATTTTTTAATTCACATCTCTTCCTTGTGTATCAAAATATAGAAATTGCTTATTAATTACTAGATCCAGATGAATCACATAACAAGAACAAAAATATGGCAACAAAGAAAGAAAAAGAACTTCCCATCCAGGAAATGACTCTCCCATAGATATTTAATTGTTAACAACACTTTAACACAAAAGATTTTTCAGAAATATAATTATGTACTATGGTTTGGTGCAGACAAATTTAAAGATTGGAAAGGACGATGTGATCTTTGTTTATAGTAGTGGATGTCTTAATGCTGTTGCAAGCATTGATGGCGAGGTTATCTGGAAGAACGAGTTAACATCTGAAGGGTTTGAACACTTATAAACTCTATTTTTCCCCTGTCTACTACATCCTAACACTGGTTTTGGTGTGTTTCTGTCATTTTGCAGTGGCGATATTCAACAGTTAATTTATCCTGAGGGAACTGACATAATATATGCCGTAGGTTTAGTTAGTTTGGCTCAGTTTGATGCTTATCAAATCAATGTCAAGACCGGTGAGCTGCTGAAGCATAGCAGCATGGAATTCCCTCCAGGTTTCTCTGGGGATTTGTCATTTATAACTAGCGACATAGCTGTGGCACTGGATTCCACTGGATCAATTTTGGTTGCAGTACACTTCCAGGATGGAGCAATTAGCTTTCACCAGACACACGTGTCAGAGCTTGGTTGGGATTTTTCAGGGCCAGCAGTTATGCTACCCACTAAACTTACAGGAATGTTTGCTTTGGAGATAAATAAATCTATTGTCTTTATTAAGGTGACAAATGAAGGCAAGTTGGAGGTATTGGACACACTTGGTCACTCAACTGCAGTTAGTGAGTCTCTGTATCTTTCAGAAGGCCAACAAGCTTTTGGGCTAGTTCAGCAGGGAGATGGCAAGATAATTCTAACAATGAAGCTCGGTAATGACTGGACAAACAATTTACTTCAGGAAACCATTCAGATGGACTACCAAAGGGGAATTGCGCAAAAGGTTTTCATCAATACTTATGTCCGAACAGATAGGTCTTACGGATTCAGGGCCCTGATTGTCATGGAGGACCATTCATTATTCTTGTTACAGCAAGGTGAGATCGTCTGGAGTAGGGAAGATGGGCTAGCTTCTATTACAGATGTAATGGTATCAGAATTACCAGTTGAAAAGGATGGTGTATCTGTCGCAAAAGTTGAGCACAACCTTTTTGAATGGCTTAAGGTAGGACCTCAATAAAGTTCTGTTTAAGGATATTGGCATTGCCTTGTGAATTTTAGGGCAGTATAGTTTCATTTATTTTCTATAATAAATTAAGCTCTGAAAAAGAAGAATAATTATCATTTTGGATTTATATCATATTACGTATGGCATAAGTTTACTTTTCTTCCATGAGGATTGGGTTTGGTCCCATTGAATTAAAACCACTTTAGATTTATGCCTCTCCTTAATTTTAAGGTCATGTGGCATAGTCTTGTAAATTAGATTGTGCTTATCATGGGTCTCTAAGTATCGTCTAATAGGTCTTAGGCTTTTTTTTATTTGCTGAGACCAAATGTTCAAGCATAGAAAGACACATATTGTACTATGTCTTTTTGGAACTTATGGAAAAAGACAGGAATTTTTTTTACCATATTGTTGCTTTTGCTAGTATCACCTTGTCGTTTGCATTAACGAACTGGATGTATTTCATTGATTGTGTCATTGTTGTGCCTTCCTTTGAAAGGGTCATCTCCTGAAACTCAAAGGTACTCTTATGATAGTAACCCCTGATGATGTAGCAGCAATCCAGAAAATGAGGTTACAAAACTCTGAGAAAAGCAAGATGACCCGAGACCACAATGGGTTTCGAAAGCTACTTATAGTACTTACTCGAGCAGGAAAACTTTTGGCACTGCACACAGGAGATGGAAGAATTGTGTGGTCTCTCTTACTGGATTCTCTTCGTAAATCCCAAACATGTCAAAATCCTAGAGGGCTTAGTTTGCATCAGTGGCAGGATCCCCATCATCATGTATTGGATGAAAATCCATCAGTTCTTGTTGTTGGCAGATGTGATTACAGTACAGATTCCCCTGGAGTTCTCTCCATTGTTGACACATACACAGGACAGGAGCGCAATCATATGGGACCCACCCATTCTATTACACGTGTTATTCCACTTCCTTTTACTGATTCAGTGGAACAGCGTCTGCATTTGCTGCTGGATGTTAATCGGCAAGCTCGCTTATACCCCAGAACTAACGAGGTTCTTGATATGTTCCAGCGTGAATTAGGAAATATATATTGGTATTCGGCTGATGTTGACGAAGGGATTCTGAAGGGTCATGCAGTGCAGAATAATTGTATTCTCGAGATTGCAGATAGCTACTGTTTCAACACACGGGATCTCTGGTCAATTGTATTACCATCAGAATCAGAAAAGATAATTGCAACTGCAACCAGAAACTCAATTGAGGTGCTTGTTTATTCTTTCTTTTCCTTTTAGTTTTGAATGTCAAATGTTGGGCTGGTATGCAACTTCCAGTTTCTCTTAAGGTAGTAATGATACGATGCGGAGGACAATGTGGTCTCTAAATTTGTTAAATTGTTCCTTTTGTTAATTACACCTATACCTACAATCTTGTCAACTGAACTACTTAATTGAACTGTATACCTACGATAGTAAAATCTTCCTCTTGCTCAAAACATAGCCTAGTTCATTCAACTAAATTTTGTGTCTCGTTAGCGAACTTTGTGTTATTTTTTCAACACTGGTTTACGTATAAAACCCCTCCTACCATGAGAACTGTTAATTAATTGCTAGTGTAAGTTTAAATAATCACTAGGAGTGTAGCATCTAAGACTAAAATATTGTCAAAGTGGACATCAGCCACTTTTGTTGAAGGAATAGAAAATGGGATAGGGAATTTGTTGTCATGTGAGCTAGACAAGATTGCTTGCTTTATGAAAACTTTAACATCATCTTTCTTTTTCTGGAATTCTGAAACTTGAAAGGAGAATATCTTCCCACCTTCTTACAACAAGGTCATAAGCTGTTTTCCGTGCCTTCTTTGTAGTGCAGCTTTAGACTTTCTGTCAGTGTGACTTTAATATGTTTTATGAGTTCAACTGCAAATCGACATCTTGCTTTAATATATTTTATATAGTTTGAAGTTTTGAGGCTGCGAATAGTCTTCTTTATTGGGTCTCACAACTCTTTCCTGCTTTGTGGGTACTGTAGTTTGAAGAACAAGCATTAACAGAAGACTTAATGCTGAGTCCTGCATTTCTTTATATCTCTAGTGCAGATTTTGATGTATCTTTGAAAGTAAGCTTTTAGGGAGTGTGGTATTGTTAGACTCAGGAATATCTAATGCACATTTGTCCTCTACTTATTATTTTTCTTTATTATGTCAATAAAGACCGCATTAAAGTCAAAGGTTTCCTAGTTAATTTCTGCACTGTTAAATTTATGTATAATATCCCTGGTGCTTCTGGTGGGAGGGCATATCGTATTGGATTTGGTTTTGTTGTATCAGTATTCAAGTATTATACCTTTGGTTTGATTGAATCAAGTATTCAAGTATTTTAAAGTAACATCATATATGACTTGCATATGCATGATGACTAGATGGATTCATGTCATAATATGCGACAAATTTTAACATTGATTTCAACATACCACAACCCCCCTCCTTCACTGATGCTTGGAACTGGCTACAAAGTAACATAGCCAGAGTTTGTTGTTTTATGTGTAATGAATAAATGTGGCAAAAGCTCTTATCTTGTCTAGCAAAACGACCTGTCCTTTCATAGTACAGAATGTTTTTTGCTTGACCTCTGTTTTTTATGGTACCTTAGGAAGTTTCAGTTTTGTTGCTGTATATGGTGACTGTGATTTTGTTTTCTTTTGATTTCTCATCCTCTTCAGGCTGTTCATACCCAAGCAAAGGTGACGTCTGATCAGGAAGTCATGTATAAATATATATCAAAAAACTTACTCTTTTTGGCCACTGTTGCGCCTAAAGCTGTTGGTCCCATTGGTTCAGTCACCCCAGAGGAGTCATGGCTAGTTGTTTATGTAATTGACACTGTGACTGGTCGTATACTGCACCGCATGACTCATCATGGTTCACAAGGCCCTGTCCGAGCAGTAAGTCTGTCTTTCCTTCATCCATCGATGTAAAAAACAAGAGAAAACTATGTTTGGTCCTTTTGAATTTTGTGAAAGTCTTTCTTATGTATGAAAAAACTGAATATTCACCCCAAGATTTACTTTCTGTGAAGGTCTTTAGCGAGAATTGGGTTGTCTACCACTATTTCAATTTAAAGGCACATCGATACGAGATGTCTGTCATTGAGATCTATGATCAATCTCGTTCGGTATTTCTTCATCCAGATCTTATGTATTACGTAAGTTCCCCCTGTTCTGAGATATCTAAAGCTTTCTCATATGCAGGAGAACAAAGACATTTTGAAGCTTCTTCTTGGGAAGCATAATCTGACTTCACCTATCACAGCCTACTCCCGCCCAGAAGTTATCACCAAGTCGCAATCTTATTTTTTCACACATTCCTTGAAAACACTAGCAGTAACATCAACGGCTAAAGGAATAACTTCCAAGCAACTCCTCCTTGGCACAATTGGAGACCAGGTCAACTTTAGCAATTACTTGTCCTAATTTCCATTTTTTGCATTTTCCTTCCACTCTTCTGTTATTTGATACCTTCCTTTGCTGCTCTTCGAATATTTTGTATTACGAAAATTATATATGAAATGGTTTGTTACTTCAGTCAATGTTGATCATTCATACGTTATTATATGTAAACATTGTACAGGTTTTAGCACTTGATAAGCGCTTTTTAGATCCCCGGAGAACAATCAACCCCACGCAAGCTGAGAAAGAGGAAGGAATAATCCCGCTTACTGATTCATTGCCAATTATTCCACAGGTGAAAACATTTTCCTAAGTTTGTTGTCTCAATAATAACCAATAAATGATTTGATCTAGACTTGTGTGTATATGACTATCTCTGTGTCGTGAATTTAAAAAATGATCAATATAAACCAAGTTTGCAATGCATAGAATTTAGATGCATTGATGATATGTGTTAGTACAAATTTGATACCAATTCGTTGATTTTCAAAACGACCCATGCATCACGTATAGAATTTAATGGAGCAATTGTCAGGATTGTAAAAATCTTGAGTTCGAAGAGGTTGGTTAAGGTGTTGAGTTTGATAGGGATGTGTTTCGTACATTCAAAAGAAGTACTCCTTAGCTTGAATTGCTATTTTCCCACTTAAATATTGCTGTAACGTCTGAGTTAGTCTTTGGTGTAACTACCAATAGATAAATTTTCCACTAGCTTGTCTACCTAATTCAGAACATTGGAATCGCTTAAAATTTCTTCCCAGCATTATAGGGGATATTCTTTGTCAACATTATGTATATTAATGCACACACTCATTTTTAAGATTACTTGGCTAAATAGTTGATAAGGTGGTGACTCAAGATGATTTAGTTTCCACCCCTAAATAGAAAAGGTCCAATTGTTACTAAAGTCCATTTTGTTGAGAATAATGCTAATTGCTATTCATCATCACCGTTTACCCATAAGCAGTAATGTGGCAATTAGATGGCTTTAATTGATTTGCCATCAGAAGTGTGGGATTTAAAATGACAAATCAATTAATGACAAACGGCGATGATTGGTAACTGGTAAGCACTGCCTATGAATAGAAACACTGATCCATGGGCTCCTTTTGCAGTCATATGTGACACATGCTCTTAAAGTGGAAGGCCTTAGAGGCATCACAACTGTACCTGCTAAGCTGGAGTCAACCACCCTTGTTTTTGCCTATGGAGTGGATCTGTTTTTCACCCAGCTTGCACCTTCGAGGACTTATGACTCTCTTACAGAGGATTTCAGTTATGCTTTGCTTCTCATCACGATTGTTGTCCTCGTCATAGCAATTTTCGTGACATGGGTTTGGTCGGAAAAGAAGGAGCTGCAGGAGAAATGGAGGTGAGTCAAAGCTGTATCTTTGGCCTATAACATTTTTTATCCACAACTAGCTGTAACCCGGTTAATCTTTTCAAATGGCTCCCGGGTTTGTTTCAATTTTTCTTAAATGGGTAAAAATATTTATGCCCGGTGTTGTAAATTTAGAATGGCCAGGAGAGAATTGATGAACTGTTTACACTCGCATAGTAGGCTCACCTCTACAGATTTTGTCATGCCATCTAAGATTTTTCTATTATTGAACATGGAAATTGTTGATCAGGAATTTATTTTTTCATGTCACCACGTCTACAGATTTTGTCATGTCATCATCTAAGATAAATCTTTTCATGTTTGTAAGTATGGACTCTGATCAAATGGTGAATTTTTGACTAATTTCTTAAAAGACCTATATATAAAGAAAAATTCAATAGAAACTCAAATTTGTATTTCAAAAAGAATGGACCTTAACTGCAATGTTCAGTGATATTAATCCCACATCTCAAGTGAAGAGTTAATTTCACTGATCGTCACTGACGTTTGTGTAAAATTTCTTGGTCCTTTAATTATTTTTTCGATTGTTCTATATGTACATTACAACTTAAACATGGATGATGTGACGAGATTTGATTAAGTTAAATCTCATAGAACAAATAAAAAAATCGAATAATGCTACTTGTACATGGTGAAGTTACATAATGATTTACATACATATGAGATGTCAAAAAGAGAGTAAATTTTTTTTTCTTTTATTTGGTTGAAGAAATTATGATTCATTATATTTTACAACATCATGTGTATTTAAACCAATGATTATGTATATGTAGCACAATTAAAAAATAAATAAAATCCCGCACTATCCTTTTAACGCTTCATCAATTCGTAATTGATTATGTAAAAAGCGATATACAATAAACATTTTCCGTATTTTTTGATGTCGTTAGTGAGTGAAGTTGTTAAGGTTTACATAAACAATCATTTCGTGAGAAAAATCGGTTGTGTTACATGTATATAATGGTTTTCATACATATGATATTGTGAGATATGATTATATCAGAATTTCTTTAATCAAATAAAAAAAAAATACATTATTCGTCTGTAAATCATTGTGTAACTCTATTATGTACAATTAACATTATTCTAGAAAAAAAAATTGAAGTATAATATGATATTTAGCTGTTAAAGTTGTAATTGGAGTAATAGATGTTATCTTACGGAATATAGAATAACGAGGGTTAATCCTCTGACTATTTGTGAAATTGTTAATAATTTTAGTTACTAATGCGGTATGTAAAAATACTTTGGAAACCAATTTGAAATTTCACACAAACTTTAATGTCAATAGGTGAAATTAACTCATCCTACAAAAATATGTTCAATGTTAAAATCTTTGAATCGGACCTCGATAAATATGTTGATTCAAAATACACATACATGGTCTTAATTATTGATTAATTATATCTATGAGTTATGAAAATTCACATGTACTTTCGAATATTTTAAAAATTGATTAATGTTTTTAATACTAGAAGATAATAATGAATGATAATTTAACTTTATCTAGAATATATCATTTACTTTAAAAATCTATAATTTTGTTAGAATTGTAATTCCCATTAAAAAGTTTTATTATTATAATAATATACATCTAGTCTCCGCTTGAATACAAATTTATAAGTAATTTATAAATTCAATTAAATATGATCGTTAATTTGGATAATACATACATAATTACTATTTTTTTATAGGCTAGAGGGAAAAGAAAAGAGAATAGAGAGAAGTCAATAGTCTTGTGTACTTTATTGAAAATCAAGACCCGTATGGTTCAAAATGAGAGTTGCAATTGGAATGAAATAGATTCTCTAAACTAGATATGACTTATCTATGTATGGTGATAAGACTACATAATCATTATTTATCTTATAGTGTTACAACACTTCCCATTTGATGATTATTTGCACAATAACTGTCTAATTGAAATATTGTTTGACAAAATTCGATAGGACAAAAATGTCAATAAACAAAAAGAGTACAAATAATTTGGAGTAATAAAATGTTGTCTCATTAAAACCTTCTTAAGAAAATTCAGCGGGACAAACTCCGCCCAATTTCAATAAGTGAAAATTCGTGTATCAAGCAATCCATTTTTTGTATATCAATGTATTGAATATTTCAATTTCTAGTAAAGTATGTCTCATATTGTCTTGTATAGAGCCTGTTTGTTTGTGATTTTTTGACTGATTTTCAGCATTTTTATAGCCGTTGGAAGGGCACTCAGCCGAAATTGTTGACCATCCATCTCTCGAGTGGGGCCTACTAACGGTCAATGAATCAATTGTAATTCCAGGAGAAGCAGCACCAGACATAGCCATAGTCTTCAAATAACACCGTCTTCATACGAAATATTCGTCAATCTTTGATGACTATGATGATTCGAAAAATAGTTCTTGTTGATCTCTTTGGAAATCTCATACACATGAGTATTATTTTGAGCGTAAATGTCTTGTATATTATAGACATTTATCACACAAAGAATATGCATCGTTAAAACATTATTGGGAAAAATCATAATGAAGGAAAAATAGTACATTATTCTTTTGAATACGTTACAAAAGTTGTTTCATTAAAAATCTTGTCAGGAAAATCCAATAAAACAACCTTGGTTAAGGAAAAAGAGTACAACACGTATTTTCCTTATCATGATAATATTGCTCATTGACTAATAAAATAGAGACTTGTGATTATATCTACCACGTAATAACCTATCTATTTATACGAGTCTTCGCGAAATTAATTATACAAAGAGTTGTACATTTCATATTACGACTTTACTTTTTCTAAAAGTGTATACTTATGTGACTAATGAGTTGTACATCTCCTAAAGGTGTATACTTATGTGACTAAAAATTATGTTTATAATTTAAAACTTGAGCAGTATTTTCACAAATTTCATGCTGCAAACGCTATGCAATAATCTAGTATATATATCAAATCTATTATATATAAATAATGTATAGATGGTCAACATGGAGGGTAATGGATCCACGTTATCATCCCGATTAATTTTCAAAAATATAGGGAATTCAATCCCTATTTTAGCTAGTGTTGATCAATTTTCGATAAAGAGAACAAATATTATATGGGAATTCACTAGATCGAAGAATCTCCCGATTCTTCATTGAATGTTTAATTCTCAATTTCGCATTATTATTGATCCAGAACTAGTCATGCCAAACAA
This sequence comes from Fraxinus platypoda, assembly GCA_903798405.1. Classification (NCBI taxonomy): domain Eukaryota; kingdom Viridiplantae; phylum Streptophyta; class Magnoliopsida; order Lamiales; family Oleaceae; genus Fraxinus; species Fraxinus platypoda. Next base: position 2,063 of record CAIGRT010046509.1, on the reverse strand, counting down.
TAAAATCAAATTAAATTTCTTGTTCAATATAAGACATAGTTTAATTATTTAATTTCAAAAAGTATGATTAAACATTATATAATCATATATAATATAAATAGTCAAACTAATCAATGTTTTCATGACATTAGTTATATGTTTTCCTTCGGGGATATTCGTGAATTCAAAATGATCCATTATTTGAAAAATGTGTTAGTTCGAGAGTACGTTGTATTTTATTATTGCTCCTTCAAAAGTAATATGTTAGTATTCTTATAGAATATTGACAATTATAATTCATATTTTTCAGGAGTAATCAAATATTATTATAATAAATTATAAAAAAATTTACTCTTCAAAAGTAAAAAAAAATATAATTTACGTTAGATCGTATTTAATTATGCTTTTCGGGAGCAAATAATAATTTTTTTAGAATATTAATTAAAATGTTTGTGCTACTTCTGGATCAACAAATAATGCAAATATAATATTTATTTTCAACAATATTACAATATTCTTCTGGAATATTGATTAAGATTATTTCATTTTAAAAAAATATACAATATTATTCTAAAATATTGATGAAAATTCTTTCCTTTCAAGAATAATATATAATATTCTTTTGGAATATTACTGTAGATAATTTTGTTTCATTATTGATTAACCAAATAGATGCATAAACAGTGTCATCGTTGAATTTACATAAAATTCACACAGACAAGATATAAGATAGGATATGAATACAGATATGATATACATACAAAATAATCATGATTGATTAGTATATGCATTAGTAAAATAATCATTATACATACAATAAAAGTAAACACTAGAACGGCTATGCATAAATAATCTATATATTTGTTTGCTTAATTCCATAAAACAATACAGAAACATTAATTGGATGTGTGAATTGATAAAAAAATTTACATGTCAAAATTAATTTTGGTACATGCGATAAATGATTATACTTATAAAAATCATTACGTCTCACTGATGTACTTTTATTTTTACAGATTCATGCTTAAACGTGTTATAAATTAGAGGGAAAAAAAATAGTGAGAAATCAATATACTTATGTATTTTATTGAAAATTAAGACTCGTATTTATATGATTCAAAATGAGAGTTACAATTGAAATGAAATAAACTCTCTAAATTAGATAAGACTCATCAATGCATGACAATAAGACTATGTAATCATCAATATTTATCTTATAGTTTTACAACATATTCATTATAATCTATATAATTTAGTGAGACTCACAGTTATTTCTGTTTGTAAATCAACATTTATAAGTTTGTGAAGTGATGGATTAATCTTTATTTCTTTTATACAAATTCTCTCAGACTCTTTTTTAAAATCAATTCTAAGACAATTAATTAAGATAATTATTCAGATTTTAGCTCATGTTTGGGCTCCATTAAAATTATATATTTTTTTTCATTCACTTCTTATTAACAACATATTTTCAATAAAATAATATTATACGTAAATTCAATATTTACTTCTCTTTTAACTACACATTTTTCAAAAAAATTATTATTTCAATATACAATTTTGTTTTACCAAAATCTAATGAAAATGGAGGGTTAATAATTCCAGACCAGTTTCTAGTGCGCCAGATAATCGTACAACAGTATAAGCACGAGATACAACTCCTCCTTGACCTGGAAAATTATTGAAAATACCCAAAATTCAACAATAGCCTTTCCAAAATACCCTTTGACCGTTTTAAATTTTGAAAGTACCTAAAATACCCTCAATTTCAAACAAATCATTCTAATATAAAATAGATTTCATTTTGGTTCTTAGAAATTTGATTTGATTTGATTAATTTTAATTCATAATTGCTCTATTTGATTTTAATTAATTTTTGTTTCTTTACCCAACCCCCCTAATGGTACCAGAGCCTAGAGATCATGGTAATTATAATTAAAAAGATAGATAATTATTATAAATTAGAAACAGAAAAAGGAAATTATAAATATTTGGAATCTATTCCTAATAAATTAAAAACTATAACATTAAGAGTAATTAAAGAATTACCTAGAAATAAAAAAGAGCAGATATTACATAAATTA
>CAIGRT010046507.1:10868-22664 GCA_903798405.1 Fraxinus platypoda | reverse complement strand
ATGCCTAATAAAAAAATAATTAAAAAAAGTTCAAAAGAAGTAATTGAATTCTGGCGAAAGTACGAATGACGACGGCTAATGGTTTTCACGATTCCAAAAAACCTACTAACACTTCCGATTAGCACTATAGCTTCGAAGTCCACTTTTAGTGCAGATAAGAGGGTTTTGTTCGAGGTCGGGATCCTACTCAAAGAATATATTTTAAAAGCATTAATGTTCGTGAAAGACTGGAAAGACGCTTATTTTCGACTGTAAGATAAATATGCCGAAATGAATTTTTATATAATGAGACTCAAGCAAGGATTTCATTTAGCTAGAGAATAAGGGTGGGTGTGATTGTAAGCATGGAACTTGCAGGAAAAGAAAATAAGTTTTAAACAATTCAATTACCTAGAACTTATTTACATGAAAATTGTCAATTAAACGTGATTTGATTTGCCTTCATTGTCAAACTGGAAAACATTGTATTTTTTCATAAAATTGGGTTATTGGGAAGCGTGAAAATCTACTCGCATAAATAAAATGTTTTCCTTGTTTTGAAGGAAAACGTGGTCCCTTGATAAACTTTTGAAAAATATTTTCCATGAAAAAAAATTAAAATTCAAACACCCCAAAGTAAGATCTTAAATGAAAAAATGACATTTTTCATTAAAAATAAAGCCAATCAAATTCATCCTAAATGTTCATGAAATTTTCATTAGCAATTACTCCAGTTAGAGAATTCAATAATAGCTTGATCCTCCACCGAGGCCATGTATCGTTCTATTATTTTACATGTGAAGAGCTTTATTAAGGAACTTAGTGTAATTTTTTTATTGGTGATAACTTCACCTTTTCAAATACATTAGTCACCAATTAGTGAACAAAAACAGATAGATAAAACTTATGGTTGAGATCAGTTCAAGTCTTCAAGATTACCACTTTGTTTAAAAAACTCATCACTTTATTGACAAAATTACTATTTACCATTTCCAATCTCATCCTACAATATCTACAATAATACAGATTTAAGTAAATCAATCGCACGATTATTTAGAATCGTAGATTGCAGCTCAAAAGTTTTCAAGCAGGTCTCTTGTGAAGCCAGTTAAGGTTTGCATCTTCTTTTACCACAACAATCTCCAACTTATCCGGATTATCCATGTAGAATTTCCATAAACAAGCTATTTCATCATCACATATCACACGTTCTAACTGCACAAGATCCATTACAGAAGGCGGTAGCTCAGATAAAGCTGTGCAACCCATCATGCGCATTGTTCGCAGCCCACATAACTCACCTAGCCGCTCTGGCAAGTGGTCCATTTCCACACAGTCCGAGATATCAAGGAACTTCAATTCCCGGAGTCCAGAAATTGATTCTGGCAACTCTAAAAGTTGTGTACAAGACTGAAGCCTCAGCACTTCTAAATTTGTCAGATTTCCCAGTTCTGGAGGAAGAGTAACCAACTCTTGACAGTATCTCAAGTTGATCTTCTTAAGATGGATAAGGCCACAAACCCATGCTGGTATTTCAACTAAGTCGTCACAATACTCGATATTTATCTCGTTGAGATTTGGCCATGTATTGGAGATTGAAATTGTGCATTCTTCGAATGCCTTCCCAATCTCACACACGATCATGGATATTTTCTGCAAATTTTTTAGCTGCAGTATGGAAGTGGCAATAGATGGGATGGAAATATTCTCCAACCTAAGTCTCTTTAGATTGTTTAACTGACTAGGCAGTGGAAAGTTTTCTAAGCATGCTCGGGTAAAACCATAATTCGTCACTAATAGAACTGTCAGGCGGCTCATTCTCTCCATGAATTCAGGTAAAGTGTAGAATTTGATTTGAAAGTTCAGTATTAAAACCTTAACATCAGGTATTTGCACGTTAGACCAGTTTGAGCAGAATGCATTATCTGCAAAAAAGAGAGTATTGACATAACATATCTATAATTGAAAAGGGAGAATAAGAAAGATTACTAACCTGTAGTGATAGACAGAATGCGGGCATTGATGGGTTGCTGCTTCTGATCAGTTAGCCACTCAGGGAAGGCATTCCCATTTATTTCCACAATGAGTCGCTCTCTCCCTTCTATGGAACCTTGTCTACTTTGGTGGATAGCCAACTCCCTCAGAAGATCATGTTGCGTTACAAAATGCTCTTTGCAGTAGTTAATGGCATCCTGATCATCTTTTCTGCATACGAGAATGAGATAAGTTGATCATTGGAAATTTGTTAAAGAAACCTAGATTAACTATGATATCCAATAATTGCCAATAAAATGATTTGCATTTGGACATATTCAAAGACAGTGGTATTATGAGGAACAGTAGTTGCAGTAGAACCCGAAATTCTAAGATACACCCTCTTATGTAATTATGCATAAATATTTGACCTCCAGCAACGTTCTTAAAGTGAAAAAGGAAGTGAAGGGAAAAAGAATATCCGGTCCAACAATATGAACTAGACAGTAACATCATTATATTACCAACAAAAAATATTAAACAGAGAAGCAATATCACTGAAACACTAGTGCTCCGCTGGATAATTCATATATTTTTCATTCATCTCTACCAAGAAGCAAATTCACTTGAACACTAAATCCTCTATTTTTGTCATAATTCTACTTTTATATTTTTCTTTTTTCTACACTCAAAAGGATCGGGATGAGGGCAAAGGATGGATCATATTAACTGCCTAAAAGTCATGTAGGTAGCCTTGCAGCCACATTATCTAAGTTCAGTTCACATGCTTCCTGCACTTTCACTTGTTTTTTGTAGCATATTAACATGGATAATTCTATTCCACTTTCCAATTGTCTCAGATCGTTTTCATCTCTAGAGACTAACCATTTTGCCTAACTCTCTCACATTCACTTTTTGCTTGTCATAACGACAATCACATATGCAGATGAACATCGACTCTCCAGATGTAGCATAATCCTCTAAAGATGAAATGTAAGGTACAAACCTGACAAGAGTAAGATCAACCAGATTTCTGTTTGAGAGTTCAAGGAGATAGATAAGGGTATACATGCCACCTTCATCTAGGTTGTACAGTTCCACCCACATATCCATAAGAGCTGCAGCAGGGATCCTTTGATCTTCAGGAAATAAACCTAGATCCATGAAACAATTCTTAAGGACTGCCATTCCATCCAAGGCATCTAAGCTGGTTTTGAGACGACTTAGCAAAACCGTGTTGGTATCATAAATGGATTGCCCTTGGGACCAATTTTGAACTGTACTTATCCACTTCACCTCAGGCTGCCTATAGAGTGACCTGCCTACAACTGTAAGGGCCAGTGGAGATCCCGAGCAACCTCTGACCACCTGCCATGAGATTCCAAGAGCAACATCAGTTAAGTTTTAGAGTAGAGTGAATAAATTTCTAAAAAATCCGTTGAAATTTGTTTACAACTTATCCGCTTAAAAAAAAAAAAAAAAAAAATTACATCTTAATCTAACCAAATGAATTTCGACATGAAAAATTGTCACTCTACGTGTAGTTTAATGTTTTGGGTAGAGTAAAATGCTATAATAATATGATAGAAAATTGAGCCACATACAGAAAAATGAACTAAGTTCAATATTGATGTCTCTCGTAGACTGCTCTAAAGATGCATTTTACCAGAGATAATGCTTTTACCTTTTCTACAAGATGTTTTTGCACAGTGCAGATCCCATCTTTGAAGGCATAATGATGAAATAGAGTCATTGCATCTTGATGATTCAACATATTCAATTTATAAGTCCATTCAAATTGTGGAAAAACAAATCTCGATGTAACCAAAATTTTATATCCACGTATTGGAAGAAGGAACTGATCAATGAGTGACTCGGATCCTGACCACATATCGTCCAGGACTAATAGTATGGGAGCTGGTCTTACTTGCCGCAGGAAAAACTGTTCTAGTTGGTACATTGCATCTTCATCACTTTGAAAGACAGGCACCTGCTGATTTTTGTTACTTTGAAATACTTTTTGAACCATTAGCTGGAGGTTAGGTGCTTTTGAGACTGTCTGAAAGAAGATATTATTCCCATATATACCTATGCATAACATGAGATAATCAAGATACAAGATCACAAAGGAAAGTATTACCAAATTTCAAGACATAAGATTCTGTCAGTGATACACTATAGCAATAATCATTTATATCTTTACAATGTGACGAGCTTTACAGGGAAATGTACAGAATTCAACTTAGCAGATTTTCATTGGGTGTTGGGCAAGAAAAAAAAACTTCCATACAAGTGCTGGCATAAAGCTGTCTGGACAGTTAATTCGTACAAGAATAATGCTACTTGAACAAGGTTAGGTGATGTCGGGTTTTTTATGGGTGCTGTGTTAGCGGCACTTGCGTGGCTTTTTTTTTCTTTTTTCAAACTGTCCAATGAAATGTTGACAAGTGCTCCCCTCTTTTAAACCCATGTCACTGACCCTGTTTGTATAACAAAACTCATTTCTACAAACAGCTTAACTGTTACAATTTATGCATTATTCAAAGACGAGCAAGAGTAGTTCGATGGAGGTAGCCCAAAACGAAGAACAAGTATAGACTATTCTAAAGATTAATCTGATCAATTTTGATTCCTTCCGCAAGCAAAGGAATATTTCGTTTTTGTTCTTGTTCAAACAATCTTCTTGTGATTTCTTGTTCTTATAAAGTTTAAAGAGCGCTTCACAAGAAAAGAAGCACCAAACTCTTAATAGACCACTCTTTTCCATTAAGCAGATGGCAAGTATTCTTAAAAAAATTGTCAATTAGAACAAGAACAAGTAACAAAACTCAAGGATCCTTAGGGCTCGTTTGGCAAGGCTTTTAATATTAAACAAGGATCCTGTCAAACAGGTCCTTAATATTAAACTCACTGATTACCTTTAATTTCATCATCATTACAGAGTAATTTCGCCAGTGTAGTCTTGCCGCAGCCACCAGGAGCCGAAAGTACAACAATTGGCAGTCCATCCTTTAGCAGCATCCCCTTCAGTTCCTGAAGCTGCGCGTCTAATCCAACCACAAAATCTGGAACGCCCGGAACACCACACCAACCTGAAAACCCATTTTTTTTGTTAATAAAACCACCATGTAAGTGAAGTTTTATTTATATTCACAAACTAAGTACAATTTAGGAGGGAGAATAATACCTGAAAACCCATTTGAGTTAACACTACGACCATTATCTTGGATAGAAATTATTTTATCCATTTTTTCCTCGAGAACTTTTACTCCCACAGCAACAATTTTGCCATCTCTAGACAACTCAGCCTGCACATTTATCTGGAAAAACCACAGCAACGAGGCTTCATATTTTTCCAATTTCTTCGCATACGAATACTTCTTAATCGCATTCCACCATTTGATTTCCATGCACTTGCGGACGAGATTTTCGCCTTTTCTGAACAGATTAGCGAGCTCCTCTGCTCCCAGATGTCGGCAGCTCAGCACTCTGTTTAGCTTCTCTATATCCTCGACAAATGGTTTGATCGAAATCAGAGTCGATTTCAAGTGGTTGAGTTCAGAATTGAAAGTCGCTACTTTAATTGTTACATCTAATACCGCTTGCATTAGAAGATCAAAAGCTACACCTATAGCACCCCCTCCAAGCAAATCCGCCATTTATGCGCAGAAGGGAGCCCTAATTGAAACCTGTTATGGGAATTGGAAGGAAGGAAATGCTCATGAAAGATAAATTATATGATCAAGAAATCCTTTAGCAGCATGGACGTTTTCATGTATTCTCCATTTCATAGCAATGTTTGCCTAAGCTTAAAAGCGGATCAAAATTACTTTTAACTTAAATTTGCCTTCGTAGTTTGTTTTGGTTACAAGGACAAATGCCCAATTATGGTAATTTCCTTTTTGAGATATTGGTTGTGATTTTGACATTCAATTCCCCTTGCACGATCTTAATTCATTGGTAACAAAATGTGACCTTTAAGTTATAATTTTCAATACTACTCTATTTAGACTAGTCGATATTCAGTGTAATTCTGTATTCGTTAGATGTGACCTCAATTTTCTTGTTACTATGATCTTTAATTACTATAGATTTGTAGCCTTGCACAAGATGCGTCGCTACCACACGTAGCTATCATAGATGAACACCACACGAAGGGGAACCGTCGTTGAGCAGTGTAGTGGGGGTAAAGAGAGACGTTGTTGCGAATCCGGAGGGGGCTCATGATGCGCAGCAATAGCTGCATCGTCGCTCACGACCCCAGCAGCGTGGTGGGACGAAGAGTCTTGTGGATCCAGTGGGGCTCATGGCGCGTAGCAACAACGACATCTCCGATCACAACTTGTTGTAGTCGTGACATCGTCGCTCGTCATTGTCGTTGTGGTGGTTCGACGATTTTTCTGTTGGTTGGGAGAGAGAGGGGGGGATAGAGAGAAGAAAATATGAAGATAATTAGGGTTTTGGGTGGGTGGGTGGTTGGATTGGGTAGGTAGATATGTGTATTAATTTAATTTTATAATATAATTATTAATGTTAAAATTTAATTATCATCTGATTTTTGAAATAAAAACTTGTAAGTCTGAATTTTGAAATTGAAAGTTGAAGATTCTGATATGCTGTAATTTCCACTATTTTTTCCCCTAACAAAATCGATACATAACACATTAAGCCCATGTTTGATTTCATTATTTTTAAAATGCATTTTTGTTCTCTCTTCTTTTTAACTACACATTTTTAAATAAAATAATAATATACGTAAATCCAAATTTTTTCTTATTTTTTATTCGTTTATTCTTCATTAATTTACTATTTCAAAATCTATTCTTTATTAAAAATGGAGCTCAAACATGCGATAATTTCCAATTATAAAGTAATTTCCAATTATAAAGTGTGTACACAGCAACCCAATGAATTAGTATAGCCTTCTGTCTTGTCAATTTAGTGCTGTATTATTGAGATGTAACGAGTCCCATTTTGCAGTTGGCATGGGACCTTTATTGATTCTTATCAATTAATGCATTCACTTTGGGTCTGCTTGTTTCCTGCTTTTCAATTTGTTGACATTGATGTTTTTCTATAAGTGCTTGGTAGAATAATTTTGAGATGAAGCTAGTTTAAGGCAGCTCATACATAAAGATCTTCTACAAGAAACACAAACAAAACAGGAGTGCTATCAAACGTATGTTGGCGACATGATATAGTGAAATAGTTGTTGATTAAATGACAAAGTAATATTTTAAATTTAATTCACATGAACGTAATTAACATCTATTAAATTGAAGCAAAAAAGAAAGAAAGTGAAGAAAAATGAGAAAAATGAAATTTGAGACAAGTGATTAACACTTTTCCTTAAGACAAAATTGTCCTGCAATGGATTATGGCTCTTGTCTCCCAAGATACAACGGATACAACTTGTGATAGAAGCACTTCAAATTACAAGCCACAGTGAACTCGAACGAAATTCTTCCCTCTACAAGAAAATAATTTTGGAATATTTTTTAGAAAGTTTTTGCAAGAGTTTTTGATGCAATACTCAATACAAATGATATAGGATGCATAATGCACGTCCAAAGTGTCCTATTTTTAGAAGAAGAGGGATTGTGAGTGAAGTGTTACGTCTCAACCTTAGCAACCTTCACGAAAGGAAGCATCCCTTGCTATCGCTAACATGTCGCTCGAGCAACAGTGAAACCTATTCAACAGAACATTTCTTGCTCGCATGTCGCTCGAGCCCTAAGCAAGCTATGGAGTTAGGCATTTTTCTTGGCTATTTTTTCCTCTTTTTATCCAAATTTGGACCACAATTTCTCATTTATTCGGAATTGGCTTTGAGATTCCAAATATAACACGACAATCTACACAACGTGTAGAGCAAATTAGTCTATTTATATTTATAATTTGACTATCGGATCAAGTCTGAATATTTGACTGAAGTTGACATAAAATCGTTTTTAAAGTTGTATGTTTAACTAAATTTTCATTCTCTAAACCAAATTTCAACAACGGACGCTTAGACTGCTTTGTAAAAATGTATTTTCTAAATAATAGCTTAAGTTCTTAAATAGGGTGATTTACTATGATATCGGAACAAATAAATATCTTTAGTTCTAAATTTCGTTGCATCTATTTATAAAAATTGTGAACTTGTCATTTCTTATTGATACTGAGCCATGCCACTCTTTCTTGGCTACAAATACAATGCACGATATTTTCATATATATATACTTATCTTTTGGTGAAGGGATATGTCTTTTGAAAAGTGAATGAGAAAAAGGTGAAAATGTTCGAGTCTTGCAAAACACTACTGTGAACTCCACAATGTGGGAATAGGATTCTTTTGATTATTTTTTCTCTTTGGTCTTTTCAAAAGATGAAATGTGATCATCACACGTTTAGTTAAAAACATAGTTAGAAGGACATCTTATCTATTAAAAAATGTCTTTTGTTGTTTAACGTGAATCGATCACACAATAATTTAGTTTTGCTTATTCGGAATTATATTTTGATAATGGGCTTCGGTTCTAACAGATTTCATCTAATAAATTAAATTTTTAGATAAGATCACGTATATATTATTTAAATATTTTTTTCAAGACATTCACGTACGGGTTTAAATATTTTATCCTTATCAAAAGAATAATGCTATTTATCCTCATGAAAAAGCCATACGTACGGATTTTTTTATTTAAAGAATTTTTGCAGGTGCTGCCAACCTTTTTTTCCTCCCAACTTCCAATGAATTTTTTGTCAAGTCCGTGAACCAATTTTGTAAGTGTAGCATTGTTCTTATCATTATGATGATAGAATATCGGTGATATGAAAATCTATGTGAAATAATGAGACTGAACAATTTAATTTTTATGAGAGAGGGAGGAGAGAGAAAAATGTGAGCGATAATGAGTTGTCACATCACCGATATTCCATCATCATTATGATAAATAACATTACTTTTATCAAAATTTCTGAAACAAGCACAATATCATTAAATGCGTAAATGGCTGCGAAACTTTAACACGTGACATTTACATGTTATGGTACTATGACGAATAAGTAAAATTAAAAGCGTAAGTTATTAAAAAAACTATATGTATAAATATCATTTAAATATCGTCTAATACGCTTGTGCAGTATTGTACTGTTATTGATCATATAGAGTTGGACGCCTTTTGAGTTGGCATGCTACATTTTGTCGATTCTTGCTATTGAATTGTTTTCAATGGATTTGATGTATTAGACTACTTTGTAATAACGTATGATCCTTATCTTCATTAGAGAAGCAAGAAACTTCTATCTACCTATTGAAAGAAATTAATTGCATCCTTGATGGAACCTTCTCAACTATATTAGTTTTTATTTGACAAATGTTTTTGAGATTATAAGTTGGTGAAACTCGTAAAACGTGGTAAAAAATTGATAAATATTAATGATCTAACAAAATATGTGATTAAAAAAATAAAGCTTGAATTGACCGACAAACAATGAAGCACACATTCCATCGTTAGGGATAAGGATTTATTGCATTTAAAATATTGACTAGACCTTAGTCTTTGTACACGAATTATTAATTGCAATAATGAATTGACGAATACGACATTTTTTATTTCTTTATTGATTTCGTTTTGTCCCTTTCCGCCCTTCTTTTTTTGATTCGTAACCTAATCATGTGCAACATGTGTTGGGATTTGGGAATTAAGAAATATGAACCATAACCATAAGTCAAAGAATAAATATTATTAAGGTTCATACTCCTTTTCACTCAAGTAAATTACCATGAAACTTAAATAGTTGGGAATTCAACGATATATATTCGGACATTCGCCACTTCACTTTCTTTTTGGTTCACATTACTTTTGAAGAAGTTTCCCATTTAAAAGTGATGTTTTTGCCTTAGTAATAATAATATCCGGCTAAATCAACGTATGTGCCTGCATGACAAGTCATGCAGTTGTCAACTAAGTAAAATGTGCAAGCATTCTCAAGAAACCGCACCCGAATAGGAACATGTCGCATCTCTTCCATTTATTGCCGAGGTGACGAGGGCACATTCCACCACCTCGTCGACAAATTTCTTCCAGACGATAAAAGATTGTAGTTTCTATTGTTTATGAGGGTCTGATGTCAAAATCTAAAATAGGCCGGGATCATGGAGAGTTCACTGCTAACATCACCCAAACTGCTACTACTAATTAAGCTGGAAGAGAACTATGAATCTACTCGTGGATACGCGAGGATTCTTTTGGTTAATTTTTTCTCCCTTTCATTAAATGCATAGATGGCCGCGAAATTTTAACAAATGATATTTACATGTTATGATACTATGATGAATTACTATATTTAAAAGCATAAGTTATTAAAAAATTGCATGTAATTCATTTAAATCTCGTCTATGATTATGCTTGTACATTAACGTACTAGTATTGATCATATAGAGTAGGACGTCTTTTGAGTTGTCATGCAGAATTTTATCGATTCTTGATAATGAATTATTTTCAATCGATCTGATGTATCCTGTCTTGTTGCATCAAACTACTTTGTAATAACGTATGATCCTCATCTTCATTAGTCAAGCAAGAAAATGCCATCTACCTATTGAAAGAAATTAATTGCATCGTTGATGGAAGCTTCTCAACTATATCAGTTTTTGTTGGAGATATAAACCTCCTAGTTGACAAATTTTTTAAAGATTATAAGTTGGTGAAACCCGTAAAACGTGGTAAAAAAATTGATTAATATTGTCGGTCAAATAAAATGAGTAATTAAAAAAATAAAACTTGAATTGACGACAGTGAAGTACACAATCCATCGTTACAAAAAGTTATAATATTAGGGATAAGGATTTATTGCATTTAAAATATTGACTAGACCTTGGTCTTTTTACACGAATTATTAATTGCAATGATGAATTGACGAATTCGACATTTTTTTATTTCTTTATTGACTTGGTTTTTGTCCCTTTTCTTTCGAGAAGCAAGAAACTTCTGTCTACTTATTAAAATATTGACTAAACCTTGTTCTTTTTAAACGAATTATTGATCGAATGATGAATTAACGAATACGACATTTTTTATTTCTTTATTGATTTCGTTTTTGTCCCTTTCCGTTCAATTCCTTTCCACCCTTCTCTTTTTGATTTGTAACCTAATCATGCATTGTGATGCAACACGTGTTGGGATTTGGGAATTAAGAAATTATGAACCATAACCATAAGCCAAAGAATAAATATTCTAAGGTTCATACTCCTTTTCACTCAAGTAAATTACCATGAAACTTAAATAGTTGGGAATTATGGATTATTGTCTATTCTGTGTTATTGGGCATCTTTATTCTTTCTTTGGGCTTTGCTGTGTAATTGGGCCATCGGGTTGTTTGTTTAAATGGACTGATCTTGACCTCACATATGGCATGCCCTGGACCGTTGGATGAAATGTGTTAAGAGTGATTTTATAACCCTCTTCTCGACTCTTCAATTGTAACTGTAGTGTGATATTTTCTAGGGTTTTCCTTCGTCTTCTCTCTGTGTGTTTTCATCTCTTCATCTTCTTGTGATCTTCTGGTTTTGATCTCTGTAATATCTTAGGCCCCGTTTGATTGGCGGAATTTTCCATAGAACTAGGAAATATTTTTCATTTTCCACTTTTTTGACTGTTTGATAGGCGAATTTTTCCACGGAAAATGTTTTCCCTCCCCACCTATTTTCCGAGTTTTTGTGAAAAAAAATTCCCACCTTCTCCAGGCGGCTGGTGAAATTTTTTTTTTGGCAATGGAAACAAATGTCATAACCAATTGTAAAAAAAAAAAAAAAAATTTCACTTTAAAGGACAATTTTTATATAAAATAAAATAA
>CAIGRT010046507.1:0-10639 GCA_903798405.1 Fraxinus platypoda | reverse complement strand
TTTTTTTTTTTTTTTACTTTTTGGCAATGGAAACAAATTTTATAACCAATTGTGGAAAAAAATATCACTTTAATGGACAATTTTCATGTAAAACAAAGTCAAACGAACACAAAATTTAAAAATTTTACAGGTGGAAAATTATATCAATCAAACATACTTAATTAACAATTCCCTACAAAATATTTTCTAAGCAATTACTTTCCCTGGAAATCATTTTCTTTCCACCCATTTTCCACTCTTGCAATCAAACGGAACATTAGTGATATTGTTAGATTGTATTTGGTGTATAATTTTTAGAGGTTGTGAAAAAGGGTTTTGTGTTAGAAAGGCGAAAGGAAGCTTAAGTGAAGAAATCGATTTCTTCATACATTCTGTAATTGTTCTTTTTGATTCTTAGTGGATTAGGGCGTAATCTACTTTGTAGATGTTCAACGGGTGAGTAGCCTTTCAAGCTGAACATCCGGGCCCTAAGGGGTGAAAAATCTGTGTGTTCTTCGCTTATGCAATTTTTGTTTTTCTACCTTTATATTTTTGTATGCGAATCTTGATTTTGGAACCAACAAGTGGTATCAAAGCCCCTTTTTAAAAAAAAAAGGAGGGTTATGGTTAAACAAACTGAAGATCTAAGTTTTTTAAAAAACCTCTAGATCCTTTTTGAAAACAAATTGTGTTTTCTGAAAGTTTTGTTCTGTTCCATCTTCGATCCAATTCTTGATTGGATCTCTCTTTCAAAATTTCCTAATTCTTAGTGTCTGATTATCAAGTTTTTGATTCGATGGTTGTTTTTTTGTGAAAAACAAACTAGTTTGGTACCGATCTTTTAAAAATCTTGTTTTTCACTGAGTTCCTTGGTGTTCTGGTGTTTAACTCGTTACGTAGTTGTGGTTTCTTTGAGAACTCGTTCTAAGTGATAGTGAGTTGATCTGACTCACTCCGATTCCTGCTGGTTTTTCTTGACTCACTCCTGGTCACACTGAGTTGCTATGACTCGTTGGTACTTTGTGCTCTATTCTGGATAACTGAACCGGTTCTAGTACTTTCCTACAATACTTCCTTTTCTGAAACATTGAGGTTTCAGCTCTGGTATAATTCTCTATATCATTCTCAATTCTCAGTCAATTATTAAAACTGTTCTATCTTTTTGATTTGGTTATTAAGGTAATTAATCCTCATCTGCTTTCCTTTGTCCAATCTCATTTGAGGATCTGAGAATCTGAGGGAGTAGAGGAATTAAAGGTTATCACTTCTTAAACCTTTCAAATTGACTATTTAGCTTGATATATTAACACTTGTTGATCAGTTGTCTATCTTGCTATAATTGTGTAAATATTTGTTTCTTAACTTTCATTACACCGTCGATATCTGCTATACTCTGTGTAGCGTATAAATTTGAATATGTGAGTTTGTTTGTAATCATGACCACTGCACACAAATTTGAAGTACAAATTTGGGGAGGGATTGGAGACTTTCGTTTGTGGCGTCAAAAATGAGAGCTTTGTTATTACAACAGAGGTGTGCTGCTGCCATTGATGGGTCTTGGGGTACTGAATTTAGTGCTTATAAAAGGCAGGAGTTAGATGAGATTGATTGGAGTTCTATATTTCTTCATCCATCTGATACTGTCATTACAAAGGTTGGGGAAACTACTAATACTACGGGTCTTTAGGCCAAGTTAGAATCTTTCTATCTAACTAAGACCATGCCCAACAAATGTTATCTTCTCAGACAATTCTACAATTTTAGATTTAATCCCTCCTCCAATTTAGAAGAGAACATTGATAAATTCACAAGGCTAGTTCAAACACTGACTGACTGTGATGAAAAACTATCTGAAGATCAACAAGTTGTTGCCCTGTTGAATGCACTGGGTGATAAATACAGAGAACTGAGAAATGCTTTAGAGTATGGGAGAACTGATCTTACTGTTGATATTGTTATATCATCTTTAAGAAATAGAGAACTTGAATTAAAAACAGAAGTTAAGGACTCTAAGTTTGGGGAAGGTCTGAATGTTACGGAAAAGGTTAATCAGAACAAGAAGGGGAATCAATGCAATTTTAATTCCCATAAGAAAGGAAAATCTCAATTTTCTAAGTTCAAGAATCAGAATAAGAACCAACCAAAACCCAAGCTGCAAGTAAGAAAATGTTATTATTGTGGCAAATCAGGACATCTCATAAAATATTGCTTCAAGAAAATATTTGGTATGAAAGGAAAGTTCAATAAGATATTGCCTGCATAAATGAATCTGATATACGGGGAGTTGTCCTTGTTACTACAGGTAAAAGAAACCTAAATGAATGGGTTCTTAATTCTGGCTGTTCCTTTCATATGTGTCCCATTAGAGAATGGTTCACTGATTTTGTTGATCTAAGTGGAGGTCAAGTTCAGATGGGTAATAATATGACCTGTCACATAAAAGGTATTGGAAACCTTAAGCTTTTACTAGAAAATAATCACACTCTTGAGTTGCTTCAGACTAGGTATGTTCCTGATCTTCAAAGAAACTTGATTTCTTTGGGACAACTGGATGATGAATATGAAATAATGATTCATAAAGGTCTTACCAAGATATAACTCAAAAGAAATAATTTCTTCCCCTAGATCCAATGGGATATTCACACTGCAAGCTAAACCTTTAGTTGGAAACAATTCTGCTGATGTGAAATCTCATGATGATAAAGCCCTGATTTGGCATAGGAGACTAGGCCATATTAGTGAAAAGGGGCTGATGAGTTTAAATAAACTGAAATGTTTTGGAAAGGATAATATTGAAAGTTTAAAATTTTGTGAAGACTGTGTCGTTGGAAAACAAAATAAATTACTTTTCAAAACTGGAATTCATAAATCCACTTCAATACTTGAGTATTTACATACAGACATGTGGGGCCCTGCATCAGTGAACACTTTAAGTGGATTTAGATTCTACCTATTAATAATGGATGATTTCTCAAGAAACATTTGGACTTTTCTTTTGAAAAGAAAATTTGATACTTTTCAAAACTTTAAACAATGGAAACTTATGATTGAAAATCAGACAAATAAAAGGGTCAAAGCACTTAGGACAAATAATGGTATGGAATTCTGTAACCATGAATTTGATTCCTTTTGTAAAGAATCTGGAATTCCGAGGAATAGAACAGTAACATACACTCCTCAGCAAAATGATATTGCTGAAAGATTGAATAGGACCTTATTGGAGAAGGTGAGATGCATGTTACTTAGTTCTAGCCCTCCAAAATTTTTCTGGGGAGAAGCCCTAAAAACTGCCACTTATCTAATAAATAGAATTCCTTCAAGTGCTATTGATTTTCAAATCCCTAAACACTTATGATCTGGAAAGTCTCCAAACTATTTTAAACTTGGGGTGTCAAACTATTTTAAACTTAGGGTGTTTGGCTGTGCTGCCTATTCTCATCAAGATGTAGGCAAACTTGAACCCAGATCTCAAAAATGTGTTTTTTTAGGTTATGGAGAAGAAACTAAGGGTTATAGACTTTGGGTAAGATGAAAGGATGGGTTCAGAGTTATCATTAGCAGAAATGTGATCTTTGATGAAAGTCAGTTTCCTTGTAAAGACTCCTCAAATCAAAATATTGATCATGTTACTCCTGTTAAAGAAACTGTACTGAAAAATCGAAAATTTAACTCTATTGAACCTGATGATTTGACTGAGGTGGAGACTGCTCAATCTGAAACAGATCAGCCTCAAAATGAATCTGATACGGAAGAACATTTTCATGATACTGTTCTTGGAAATTATCAGTTGGCCAGAGACAGGAGTAGAAGGAATAGGTTTCCTTATACCAGAATTAACACTGATGAATTTGTAACTTTCTACTCTGAACTTGAATCTGTTAATTCTGAACCCACAACCTTTGAAGAAGCTGTTAGCAGTAAAGAATCCAAACTTTGGCTGGAAGCCATGCAAGAAAAAATGGACTCCCTAATCAAAAATAAGACATGGATCCTTGTTGATAAACCCAAAAATCAAAAGATTGTTAACTGTAAATAGGTTTATAAAATTAAAGAGGGTGAACCTAATACTTTGGTAAAAGATACAAGGTCAGACTTGTGGCAAAAGGGTTTACACAAAGAGATGGTATTGACTATAATGAAATTTTCTCACATGTTGCAAAGTACACATTTATCAGAATTCTGCTTGCCTTAACTGCTCATTTCAACTGGGAATTAGACCAGCTTGATGTTAAGACTGCTTTTCTAAATGGGGATCTTAAAAAAACCATCTACATGTATCAACCAAAAGGTTTTGAACTTAACTCAAAATCTTGACAGGTTTGATTGCTAAAGAAATCCCTCTATGGCCTAAAACAGGCTCCAAGGCAATGGTATAAGAAATTCTACTCCTATGTTCAAAATCCTTAAGAGTAATTTTGATTCCTTTTTTTCTTCAAAGGGTCAGGAGGACCTGAATCTATTTATCTACTATTATATGTTGATGATATGCTTCTTGCTTGCCATAATAGATCTGAAATTGACTCCGTTAAAGAAAAACTTATGGCTGAATTTGAAATGAAAGATTTAGGACAAGCTAAAAGAATTTTAGGCATGGAAATTAGAGATGTAGGAAAAACTGTTTTTTGTATGTGAATCAAAACTCTTATGTAAATAAGGTACTTGAAAAGTTTGCCATGACTACATGCAAATCTGTGACTTTGCCTATTGCTAATCATTTCAAACTTTATAGTGAACAATCCCTTAAAATTAATGAAGAATATGATAGGATGAGTAAGATACCTTATGCTAATGATGTTTGCTCTATTATGTATCTTATGATCTGTACCAGACCTGACTTAGCTCAAGGTATTAGTATCCTTAGTAAATTTATGGCTAATCCAGTTGAAACACATTTGGTAGCTATTAAATGGATGATAAGGTATCTAAAAGGTTCAACTGAATTGGGTTTAAAATTTCAAAATGTAAAGAATGTGTTATCCTGAAACGATACACTGGTTCTGACTTTGCAGGTGATTTAGATAAGAGAAGATCCACATCTTCTTATGTTTTTACTCTTTGTGATGATTGTGCTAGTTAGAAATCTCAATTGCAAAAGATTGTAGCATTATCCTCCACAGAAGTTGAATACATTGCAGCTTGTGATGCTGTTAAAGAAGGACTGTGGTTAAAGGGTCTTTTAAATGAAATTGGTTTCATGAATGAAGTAGTTAGAATTAATACAGATAATCAAAGTGCTATTCATTTAAGTAGGAATCCTGTATTTCATGATAGAACTAAGCAAGTTGACATTAAATTTCACTTTGTTGAAAACATGTTTGAAAAGGGTTTGATTTATCTAGTTAAAATTCCAACTGAGTTTAATCATTCTGATTTTGGTACCAAGGTACTACCTCTATTCTGTGTTATTGGGCCTCTTTATTCTTTCTTTGGGCTTTGCTGTGTAATTGGGCTACCGGGTTGTTTGTTTAAATGGACTGATTTTTGCCTCACATCTGGCATACCCTGGACCGTTGGATGAAATGTGTTAAGAGTGGTTTTATAACCCTCTTCTCGACTCTTCAATTGTAACTGTAGTGTGATATTTTCTAGGGCTTTCCTTTGTCTTCTCTTTGTGTGTTTTCATCTCTTCGTCTTCTTATGATCTTCTGGTTTTGATATCTGTAATATCTTAATGATATTGTTAGATTGTATTTGGTGTACAATTTTAGAGGTTGTGAAAAGAGGGTTTTGTATTAGAGAGGCGAAAGGAAACTTAAGTGATTTCTTCATACATTTTGTAATTGGTCTTTGTGATT
Source organism: Fraxinus platypoda (assembly GCA_903798405.1). Lineage (NCBI taxonomy): Eukaryota > Viridiplantae > Streptophyta > Magnoliopsida > Lamiales > Oleaceae > Fraxinus > Fraxinus platypoda. The sequence goes on along the minus strand of CAIGRT010046507.1, from coordinate 4,865 downwards.
CTTAGTGGATTCGAGAGTAATCTACTTTGTAGATGCTCAACGGGTGAGTAAGCTTTCAAGCTGAACACCCGGGCCCTAAGGGGTGAAAAATCTGTGTGTTCTTCGTTTCCGCAATTTTTGTTTTTCTGCCTTTATATTTTTGTATGCGAATCTTGATTCTGGAACCAACAAAATCTAAAATAGACCGGATCATGGAGAGTTCACTGCTAACATCACCCAAACAGCCACTACTAAGCTGGAAGAGAACTATGAATCTGCTCGTGGATATGCTAGGATTCTTTTGGTTATTTTTTCTCCCTTTTGTCCTTTAAGAGATGAAATGTGATCATCACAAGTTTAGTTAAAAACATAGTTAGAATGACATCCTATCTATTAAAAACTGTATTTTGTTGTTCAACGTGTATCAATCACACAATAATTTAGTTTTGCTTAGTCGGAATCATATTGAGATAACGGGCTTGGTCATATAGAAAATTAGATTTTTAGATAAGATCGCATTTATATTATTTAAATATTTTCTTCCAATACGTCCACTCTTGTTCATTTATTCTTATCAAAATTTTGAAACGAGCACAATTTCATTAAATGCATAGATGGCTGCAGGGGCGGACCCAGGAAGGAAGGAAGTTCAGTAGGGGCGAAACCAAAGAACCTTAAAAAAAAAATCTGTAAACCTAAAAAAATTTGGACAAAAAAACTTAAAAAATCTGAAAATTTGAAAAAAAATCAGGAAATCTGAAAATTGAATGGGCGCAGCGGCCCCCACTGGTCCTCAAGTAGGTCCGCCCCTGAATGGCCGCGAAATTTTAATAAATGACATTTACATGTTATGATACTATGATGAATTGCTTAATTTAAAAGCACAAGTTATTAAGAAATTGCATGTATTTCATTTAAATCTCGTCTAAAATTATACTTGTATATTAATGTACTAGTATTGTTCATATAGCGTAGCGCCTTTTGAGTTGTCATGCAGCATTTTATAGATTCTTGCTAATGAATTATTTTCAATGGATCTACTGTATCATGTCTTTTTGCATGAGACTACTTTGTAATAAGTTAATAACGTATAATACTCATCTTCATTAGAGAACCAAGGAACTTCTATGTATCTATCGACTATATAATTTTTGTTTTGGAGATATAAGCCCATGTTTGACAAACTTTTTTGAGATTATAAGTTGGTGAAAGATTAAAAAGTTGATAAAAGTTGTTCGTCTAATGAAATGTGTTATTAAAAAAATGAAGTTTGAATTGACGATAGTGAAGCATGCAATCCACTGTGACTATATATCTATATACAATTCCATCTTTTCCAGCTTCTATTTCCCAAATTTCAGTCAGATGATTGGGCTAAAATAAAAGGATGTCTCACTGTAGAAATTTGCCATTTCTAATTAAGGAAAACTGTGTATGGCCTAAACCTTCCATTAATTAATGATTTGCACTTGCAATAATAAGTTTGGCCAATTTGAAAGTTGCTGTGATTAGTTCATAATTCCAACAATTACGGAAAAGAATCGGTGACGGACCTATTCTATAAAGGAAATAATGTTTGGATCCCTAATGTCATTCCGTCTACTAGTATATACTACACCATCATTCAGAGGCTGGAACAAGGCATTGGAAGCTCTCAAACTCGTAGAATAGCTGCTGCGTTTTCGATTTCGAAAAGCTTTTATGTCGACAACGACTAGAGGTAATTTTATTGTCCAAACTTCCACGTTTGATTGTGTTTACAGTTTTATATATATAAGCATACATATAGGAAGCTTACAGTTGGTATCAGAGCCTTTTATAATCTCTGTCTTGATTTGTAAGAACTTTGATCTACGTGTTTTCTGGAGAATTTTGATGTTTTAGTTTAGAAACCTTTAGGTTATGTTTGATAGCACATATTTTTCAGGGAAGTAGAAAAGTTTTTTCCATTTTCCAAGTTTTGGTGTGTTTGATTGGACAAATTTTGCTAGGAAAATATTTTCTTGAACTTGCCTCACGCGCCAGCTTTTCTAGAATTTGCTGGAAATTGTTTTCTTGAGGTTTTGGTGAGAATCCATTTTCCCGATTTTTTTTTTTTTTTTTTTTTTTGCAATTGAAAAACATTCTAGACACAATGATAAAAAAAAATTATCACTTTTATTGACAATTTCCATGTAAAACAAAGTCAAACGAATGATATTNTTTTTTTTTTTTTTTTTTGCAATTGAAAAACATTCTAGACACAATGATAAAAAAAAATTATCACTTTTATTGACAATTTCCATGTAAAACAAAGTCAAACGAATGATATTCGGTATGGTTATTTTTTTTAATTTTTTTTTGTTTTGTTTTTGCAATTGGAACAAATTCGAGACCCAATGGTAGAAAAAAATATGACTTTCATGGATAATTTCTATGAAAAATAAAGTCAAACGGACACCAAACTTTCAACATTTTTCAGGTGGAAAATTATACGAATCAAACACAATTAATTACAATTCTCAGGAAAATAATTTCTAGACAATTCAATTCCCTGAAATTCATTTTCTTTCTACCCATTTTCCACATTTGCAATCAAACGGACACTTAAGAATTTGATTTCTAGGAATTTGGAATTCAAACCGTTTAATTTAATGGTTGGAACCGTGAGAAACAATTGGGTTTCATAATCTGGTTGAACAAAAATGGAGTAGAATAGCTGTAGATCAGAGATGACTTAAATGGGCCAAATATTTGGACATTGAAATGGTTGGCCCAATTGAATGGTTGTTTAGCCAAGTATTTGGATGAAATTTCTGGATTTGTGTGTGTGTGTGTGTGTGGCCCAAATCACATTTCAAGATTATCAACATAATTATCATTTCTAATTAATATTTTTATATATTCTGTGAATGACGAACTCGAACGTAGTTACGATAGCTGGAGCAATAAGTTCACTATTTGGGCTTTACACTTTTCAAATTTGCACAAATAATCCAAAATTGTTACTGCAAACATTGTGTTGATATGTGGTAAAATTGTGTTGTTTTACCTGTATACTGCCTATTAATATATACAATTTATGTATGAGCAAATTTTAGAATAAACTAAATGTCTAGTGATCCATATACTTTTAAGTAATTAGAGATTAGCCACAACATCTTTAATTATGAAAACTCTATATATTAAGTTGTTTAGGATCACATATAGGAAAATGACATTTATTGTAATTGATCATATTTTTATAAAAAAATTATCATACATGAATTTTTATTATATTTGTATAATTAATTAGGGTAAAATATCAAATTATAATTCTTAATTTACCCACATGAATTTAGAAAATGAACATAAAATTGATAGTATTATCGTAAAGTTGGGTGAGTTTAATTGAATTAAGACTTTAGCCCACAGGCAAGTTTTATGTCATTAAATTCATAATATCTGGAACATGATTTACATTGGTAAAACATGATATGTATTTATTGGTCTCAAATTTATGTGATGTAAGCATGTGTATTTAATTTTTATGCAGTTATGAAGCCTATGAATTTTTCTGATATCAAATGTGATATTCTCGAACTTAAAGGAGACAACTATAAGGTGTGGAATGAGAGAATTCTCCTTCATTTGGGATGCATGGGCATTGATTATGCTATCGAGAAGGACAAATCGACTATTATTGCGACTAGTACTCCAGAAGAAAAGGCTCTTTATGAACAATGGGAGCAATCTAATCGACTAAGTGTGATGTTCATGAGAACCAAAATCTCTGCTGGAACTCGAGGTTGTGTGGATCAACATGACAATATCAAGGCATTACTGAAGGCTATTGATAAACAGTTTGTGACTTCAGATAAAGCACTTGATAGCACCCTGATAATGAAATTTTCATCCTTAAGGCTCACCCGTGTGAGAGGTGTGTGAGAGCACATCATGCAGATGAGGGACATTGCGGCTCAGTTGAAAACTCTAGTGGTTGAAATGTCTAATTCTTTCCTTGTGCACTACATACTGAACACTCTTCTGCAGCAATATAAACCCTTCAAAATCTCTTATAACATGCATAAGGACAAATGGTCAATCAATGAACTTTTGACCGTGTGTGTTCAAGAAGAAGGAAGGTTAGCTATGGAAATGGGTGAGAGTGCATTATTGGTAACACATGAAAGGAACCAAAACTAAGGGAAGAATCAAATCCAAGCCAAACAAAAGGGAAAGGTTAAAATACCACCCCAAGGTGAAATCAAGAAAGAAAATAAGTGCTTCTTTTTATAAAAAGAAGGGACACATGAAAAAAGATTGCACTAAATTTCAGAAATAGCTTGAAAATAAAGGTAAATCAATCTCTCTTGTTTATTACGAATCTAATATGGTTTATGTTAATCCTAATACATGGTGAATTGATTCTGGTGTTACAATCCATATTTCAAATACCTTGCAAGGTATGTAAAACCCAAGGAAGCCAGAGGAAAGTGAGCAAAACATCATATCAGGAACAAAATGGATTCACATGTGGAAGCTATTGGACACATGCAATTTAGTTTTCAATAATGACTATTTTTAGAATTGGAAAAGACCTTTTATATTCCAAGTTCTTCTAGAAATTTGATTTCAGTTACAAAACTTGTACTTTTGGGATATTCTTCTACTTTTTCATATACATCTTTCAGTTTGTTTTATAAATCCGATCTCATTGGGAATGGTATTTTGTCTGATGATCTTTTCTTTATTAATTTACAACATAATACTACAAATAATGTTATGCATGTTCACACTAGTAATAAACGTTGCATTATGAATGAAAATTCCTCTACATTGTGGCATCGAAGATTGGGACACATCTCCATAGATAGATTTCAGAGATTAGTGAATAACGGAGTACTTAGTACTTTGGATTTTACTGA
>CAIGRT010046489.1:0-12453 GCA_903798405.1 Fraxinus platypoda | reverse complement strand
TGGATGGAAATCTATTGAACGAATATGTCCTTCATGGAATTTGAAATCATGCAAAAGCTTTCCAGCAGTAAGGTCCCACACCTGTACCACACAAAAAGAATTTACAACTGAGAAAAATGGATAATAATTAATTTCAGAAACCAATTTTTATCAAAATCTCAAAGTAATACCTTTACAACATTATCAAATCCACCAGAAACTACCCAGCGGCCATCAGGAGTGAACCTTATGGTGCTTATACCTCGAGTATGGCCCTTGTATGTGTGAATGCATCCTTTTTTTTTAATATCCCAGATCTTTAAATTAGTGTCCATGGAACCAGATGCAAATATATCACCGAATGGATGGAATTCAAGAGCAGTGCAATAGGATCTGTGCCCAGTGAGAGTGCGAACAGCTACAGTTAAGAATATTAACTAAATTAGGAGTTGAGCGAATATTATTCTCTTTTATGCAATGTATAATATAAAGAATTAAAAAATGACTTACTTTTTGTTTCTTCTAAATCCCACAGCTTTATGGCACCAGAAGAAGATCCAGCAACCACTAAAATCTCTTCTGAATCAAAAGCTACAGACTCTACTGGACTTGTGTGACCACATAAGTTCTGCACAATCACCAAAAGGGGATCTTCTTTTAGTTGTATGATGTGACACAAAAATTGAAGTTGGTACAAAATTATACGAAATATTTTCTCAGAATAGAAGACCACATGCTCTGCAAGATATTCATTGATGGGAGTTCAGTATTTCCAAGATAACTTCATTATGCTCAGAAACAACAATATGTGGATAAGAGCAGCAGATAGCATTGACCTGTGTAAAATTAACTTCATCCAATAATTTTAAGAATTCCAGATATTACCCAAGCTAACATATGAAAATACTTAAGATAGAGAAGGTGCGTGATGACTGGTCAGCCCTACATTGATGGCATGCATCAACTCCATGTTCCAAATTTCAATTCAACAGCAAATTAAATGCAAGTAAACTAAAATTAAAGGTACTTCTGCTTACAGAGCATGTTTGATCATGCTTAAAAGTTACATACTAGAAAGTAAGTAGAGACTTTCCTCAAAAAGTAAGTTTGTTAGCGAAAATGGCAACTTCGAAAATCATGTTAGGCAAAATAAGTAACTTAAAAGTAAGCCAAATTATCCAGATCTACATTAAGAATATGAATCTTTCAGAGTATTCTGAATCTATCCAAATGCCACAAACAATCTAGGACTGCCAAAATTGTTTCCGCTTTATTTTCTTAAATTTGAAACAACATAACAGCAACGTGTTAATTTAAGATGTTTTAGATTTAGCTCAACAGTGGCAAAGGATTGCAAGCATTTCAAGTTAATTTCACTTTTAAATTACTGGTAGAAATTACAATGCATCTCTCTTTTAAGAGAACAATTTGACTTGCATTTAATAACATTTCCATGTTCTGCTTAGAAACCGGATAATTACAGAAGAGACAAGATATCAATTGAAGAGAAGAAGTCAACAAAAGATGCTAGCTATGTGTTTATCCACTGCATTAAATTAAGGACCTCCAAATTTATCCAGATTGTGAGGAACTAAAAATTCATTTATGCTTGCTTGAAGACATAAAAGCAAGAACACATATCCTGCCATCTCAACTTTTCCGTAAATTTGTCTCCTGATTTGGAATTCCAACGTTCTATAAATTTGATAACTCTACAACCCATGCACAGCGTAAGAAATGCATAGAGATGGAATTCCTCCAATCAGTTTAAACTGGACAATTCCCAACAGTTTGCAGTCCAAGCAACAATAATCACATAGTTTGTGTAAAAAGAACGCCAAAATAGATTTTATTTTTTCTAACTAACCGCTAAAGATGTGGCTTTGCCAATGGACCAAAGATTAACTTTTTGATCATCTCCACCTGTAAGGAATACCCGGCAATTCTTCTTCCCAATGCTCAAACAATTCACATTCCCCGCATGTGCCACAAATTCCTCTACATCAAATTCAGTCAAGAATACATCATTTAACATAAAACAATATATTTGCATGCAATTCTGTAATAATCTTCGAAGTAAATTTGTGGAATTATCTTAACTTCGCTACCAGGATCCACGAAAAGTAAAATTAAAATTAAAATGTGGAAATATTACAAATCTCAAATTTTCAAAAAAGATGGAAATTAACATATAAAAGATAAAAATGGTTCTAAGTTGTTAAAATAACAAGCTCCACTTCATTGATAGAGATGCCAAGAAACAAGCAAGAAAAAAATTAGAGAAGTTGAACTGATACGCAAATTTTAGCTATCCCACTTTGAATGACACAACAACAACAACAACAACAATAATAATAATTTTTTTTTAAAAAAAAGTGATCTTTCTCAGCAATTTATTCAACATTCGTTTAATTTTTTCAGCAATCAATAAAAAGGCAAGGCAATTTTTGAATAAAGCTAATATCAGCTCATCTTAGATCATGTGAAACCAAAATCCAAACCCTAAACTAAATTTCCCAATAGAATTCAGATACATACAGTAATGCACATTTGCATTACATACAATCATATATAATAAACAAAAAAAAATAAAAAGTTCAAGACAATACGCAATTTATATCCACGTTTGGACATTTTCCAAAGCCCAGAAATTCGTTTTTCGCGAATCCGATGCTGGAGATCGGAGCCCAAAACTTCTGCTTTCGTCGGCACCCCCGGTCAAGATTCAAAATCCGGTACGCGGACAGGAAGAAACCAGAAAGAGCAAGTGTATACAGATACGGATATGCGTATGTATAGGCGTCGTGTAGAAAATCCAGCAAGAAAAGAGAGGAATCAATCCAACAGATGAAAGCCACAAAATGAAAAGGAAAACGGAAATTTTCAGAGCAGGGATTTCAACAGAGGACATCAAGAGGGAAAGAGTATAGATTTCAACAGCCAACTTTCACGTTATCTATAGTCGGATGTATCTTTTACTGCGTAGATACAGTTTCACCGACGTATGATTTTAGAAAATTGATTGTGTTTTTTTTTACTGTTTAGCAAAGAAATCCACTATTGTTCTTCGACAAGATTATAGAGAATATGAAATTATGAAAAACATGTGGCCTATACACCATTGCAGAATCTTTGTTGCAGTTTTTGTTTTTCTATATATTTTGCAACTATTTTATTGGGTTTGATTGTCTTTCTTTGTATTGACTTCTAGAGACATTCTAACCACTAAACTTGTAAGAAAATATAATGAATATTAGTGGCCAAGATCCATTTCGATCTTTCTTTCTTTCTTTTTTTTCCTTTGAATTCTTGTATTCGACATTTCGGATTGACTTGAACGATGGAATTAGATAGAACACAAGAAAGAATCCAAAGTGATAAATTTATGGTTTGACTTATTCAATTTACTGTTCTACTTTTATCTAATTTGGTATGTTAAGCCCCCTATTTGGTGGCCATGTTTTTCAAATATATTTTGAATAGTAATTTTTAGAAGAATGTGTAATTAAAATGAAGGAAAAATTTTTTAGTCTGTGTGTAAAATAGTTTATTGTATGAATGTGTGGTATAAAATAAGTATGTAAAAAAAGAGTTTGAAAATAATGGTCGTTATACAAGAGCTAAATGTGTATATCCATGTTGCAGTATAATTATCCCTACTCGTATACTGTGAATGAACAAAATTCAATACTATTTATGTTTGAAAAATTGATTTTTGTTAGTTGGTTTGACCAACTTTTGACCGAGTGTGTTCTACTTCATTAGCAGATTAATGTAATGTATTTATTTTCTCAAAACCAATTTAGGGTGAACGTGAAATTAAGGCCAAAAGATTACCACTTGAAGTTGAAATAAATTGGAATAAAATTGGTGGGAAATTGAAAAAGTGTCAATCCCACGTAAAAAAGTTAGAAGAGTATAAATCACTTTATATTGGTCAAGTTTGAGACTTGGGTTTAAACCCCAAGGGGTACTAATGGTCTTTGAAAGGGAGAGAACATACATGCTAGTAGGTTGGGCCAAAGCTCACACGCGCGCCGCCGTCCGTCCGACCGGCTCAGCTCGGACTTGGACTTGGGTCAAATTGATATATATTTTTTGTAAAATAATATTTGATTTATATTATTTTAAATAATAATATATTAATTTATATAATTTTTTTCCCCAATTTTTCAGTGCGTGACACGTGGATTTTTTAAAAATGTCGGTTGACGATGATAGTCAAACTGCCAATCCAAACGGTTTGTGTCTGTTGAAGACACAACTTTTCGGCTGTTGTGTCTTTTGGACACAACCTTTCAACTTCTATAAATAGGCCCCATACCCCGGTTTTCATTCACTCCAAAATCAATTCTAATTTTATTCTTCTTCCGAAATTATTCATTCGTCCCTACATTATTCATATTTTGCAATCCAACCTCGAAAAATTATTTTTGTGCATTTTAGTCCTCCAAGTTTTAGAGATCAAAACGTGAGTAAGTTCGCCGGATCTTGTAATTTGTAGTGCTACTATTACAAATCAAAATCGTTGTATCTTGGGAGACCAGTGTGGGGCATTATCGTCATAAGGAGAAAGAGTCGAACTCTTGCGTCGACCATTAACATTTTGAAGAGTGCTACTTTTAAAGAATTTTTTTTTCCTGTAAAAATACCAGATCACACACATGGGGGTGGGTCCCATTTTTTATAATAATATTTATTCACATGGGGCCCACCCCAATTTGAGTATTCTGTCATTTTTACAGATGAAATAGTTCTGTACAAGTGGAATAATTGTAACGTTTTATATCATTCATTATGCACGATGTTATTCCGTTCAAATCAATTCACGGTGATATAATAATTTGCCAACAATTTATAAAATAACCCTAGATTAAATTTGAAACATCTTGAATTTAAATTTTTCGGTAAACATATACGTTGTTGTCACGCTGAGTTATGGTCACATCTTAGGTGATCAAGCTTAAAGTTTTGATTTTTTTTTTTTTTTTAAACAAATTGTATTATTTACTAAGCTTCATTACAATAGTACGAGAAAAGTTTTTTTCTAAAATTCGATAGGTGACCAATTTTATTGAGTCATATCTCAATTAAGTTACAATGCTTGCCGTTGGTCCATTTCGACAAAACAAGATTCCCGAAATTGTAGAAACACTAATCTAGCTAAAGTTGTGTGCTGCATTGTTGGCTTCCCTTTGAAGAAACGTGCATGATGAAGTGTAGAACGAATGCATTAAATTTTGTACACGACCTTTTAATGCTCCTTCGAAGCATTAATATAAGGTTTACAAGACCAGAATTCTAATAATCTGATCTATCAAGTCCTTGCACAAATTATCATACAATTTAAGTTAGAATTTAAATAATTTGATCTAATAATTTTATTGTTACATAGAAAATGAATTCATTATTCATATTTATATCTAGGGGAATTTTCAAAAATGGCCAAATATATGCTTATCAAATGAAAATTGTCTAATTTTGATAACTCTTGCAAAAATGGCCAAATAAATGGCCAAATTTGATATCAAATTGTCTTTTATACCCTTAATAAAAAAGAACCTTTTTTTTTCTTTTAAATTTCACAAATTTCTAGATAATGAGTAACTTCCATGAGAAGCTACAATAATACAAGATAATACCTAATTGGTAAATGTCATTTCATTATCTATTAGGTAATAACCAAAGATTATTTTTTGAAAATCATATTATTTCGTATCGAGAAATTTAATCGCATCCACAATTCTCCATAGAAGGTAAAGTTTCTTCTAAATCTTTATTTTTTTGTTTTTTGTATTGATAAATTGTATTTAATAGTTGTTGTGATATACATGATGTAAATTGATTATCAGATTTGTCAAACAATTATTAAATATTTGTCGTAAGATTATTGGAGCATTTTTAAATCAAATTCAAATTTATTATTTTGTTTTTCTCAAGCATGGTGTCATAACCCACTTAAATAACTTTGATAGATGGATTTGCAATGGTTGTCATGTATTGACAATGTCATTCATGGTGGAATAAATTCCTTGCAAAAATGGTCGTTGAGGATGAAGAGATGATAAATGCAAATGGTGAATTGTATGGCCGACATATAATTCTCGACAACTACACTTCAACTATAATTCTTGATGTTTCAAATGTTGAGATTTACGTTACAAACTTAGCGAGGCTACAGAACATTTTTTTTTTTTTACCATTGATCATATTTCTTACGGGTAGCATGTTTGTTTTAGGTATTCATATTAGCTAATCTTATTTGCGTTGATGACATGCAGTTATGGGAGATGTTATGATATTCGTTGTCTCGCATGGTGGTAAATTCGTCAAAGTAGAGGACGAGTGGAAGTGGTTTGGGAACCGAACAACATCAATTGTTATTCAAAGAGACATTAAATACGAAGAGCTATCAATAAATTATTCGAAAAGCTTCATCTTGATAGAATGACATTTCGAATCAACTTGAAATTAAAGTTCTGAACATGAATGTACCTCTAGCTGATGTCGTCGATGACGAGGATTTGCAATGATACATTTCTGTTCATACGCAAGCAACCATGTGTGTAATTACAGATCAATATGATGTTGGAGAGCAAGAAATGAATGTCGGAGTTGATCCTTTATCACCAACAGATGAGGCATTGTATGGGCATGAAGAAGTTGGTGTGTTCGAAGTAGACGAGCCATGAACGATTTCAGATACGAATGTCGACGTACTAGAAGGAAATTCATATATTGGAAATGTAAAGGAATCAGAAGATCAACAGGACATTGAGGAGAATCAAATATTTTTTAGCAAGAAACAACTACACACAAGGCTTCGACTACAAGCTTTGACCAAGAAGATTCATTTCAAAGTTAAAAAGTCGAATACCAGATGTCTTAGTGTAAGTTGCGTGGATACCAACTGCAATTGGCTTTTACGAGCTTCGAAGATAAAAATTTTAGATATATTCAAGGTTCGGAGGTACATACCTAAACACACATGTTCTTTAGATGTTCGAAGGAATGCACACATGCATGCAATCAGTACACTAATTGGGCATCACAGAATGTGATGATTGGATGATGCAATCCAACCGTACGTTCCCGCGAGTATTATTGGGGATATCGAACGTGAGTTCGGCGTACGAGTTATCTACAACAAAGCCTGGATGGGTAAAGAGAAGGGTCGCGAGGTTCACCTGAAGAGAGTTTTCAAAAATTGCCTTCATACTGCCATGTGTTAACTGAGAAAAACCCCGGAACCGTTGCACACATTGAGCTCGACAATGACAACAGGTTCTTGTACTTCTTCTTAGCATTCGGGGTGCGTATAACTCTATTAGTTGCTGCAGCGCATGATGCCAAATTGCAGATATATCCTATTGCTTGGAGAATTGTCGACGGAGAAACAAATGCATCCTGGAATTGGTTCTTCACGAAGTTGAAAGATGTAGTTGACGACTCAGAAAGGCTAGTGTTTATATCAGATCGGAAGAAGAACGTTAAGCGGGCAATATCGAAGTTGTACACGTTTTCTCACCATGGTGCCTGTATGTGGCATATTGAGAAAAATCTTATCGCTAGGTATAGCAGTAGCAATGTCGTGTTATTGTTCAAGCGTGCAGCACTAGCACACCGCATATCAGAATTCGAACAAATGATGTGACAGATTAGATCCACCCGACCAGCAGTTACTTCTTATTTGGAAGGTGTTGGTATATCTTCATGGTCACGTGCAAATTTTAGTGGTAACTGGTACAACATTATGACGAACAAAAGTGCGGAGTCCCTTAATTCAGTCCTTAGACGACAACGAAGTTTCCCAATAACCTCGTTGGTCGAGAACATTAGGTCTTTGATGCAACAATGGTTCTTCGAGAGGAGAACTGCATCCACCAAATGCTAGAGTACTTTGACACCGAAGATGGAGGGAGAATTGAGAAAATCGTTTGACGCCGGTACAACATTACAAGTATGTCACTTGGATGAACTCGTGTTCAAGGTTGGTGTAGGCACGAACATGTTTACTGTCGACCTCATGGGCAACATGTGTTCCTGTCGAGAGTTCCAGTTGCAGCAGATACCATGAGCACATGCATCCCGAGCAGCTTGCGCAAAGGAGAAATCACTTTATGACTTATGTTCCACGTACTACACCACTGAGTTCTGTCAAGCCGCATACAACAAAGTCATTTTCATCCAACGAGAATGGAGTCCGATTGGATGGTTCCTCATGCAATTCGTTCCATCCAAATTTCACCCCCAAATATAAGTAGACCACCAGGATGCCCAACAGAAACGACCAAGATATGAAAGGTCGATGAGCACGCGAAAATGTGGACGTTGCAATGGTTACGGACACAACAGACAAACGTGTAGGAATCCAGGACCATTAACTAACCCGGGCACTTCAATGCTTTATGTATTCATGTTAACATCAAATTCGTAATTAATGAATAATATAATTTAGCATTTGTAAATTATTCTCATAGTTCATTACTGCAATTAGTAGTCATTCAGTTAAGATTACAAAACATAAATTTAGTACTATGATATCAAATCATTACATAGTCACGTACTAAATTTGAAACAATGCCCAAAATAAATCATAACGAGGAGTTCCTACACTATCAAACTAGATTGACTTCACCACCTCGTCAAAATAAATCATGACAATAACAATGAGTTGCTTATTTGAAGTGGTCACAAAAATGATGATATCGTTGAGGACATTTACAACGGACATAGAAGATATCTCACTATCATTGTCGTCGGAGCTTATGTTGATGACATCCGCGATGACTTTCGAAATCGGTCCAACATCGTCAACCAACTTGTCGACATATTGAATTCTAAACAAAATATGGTGTTCGTCTGGTGGGATTTCGACCGGGATGATCTCATTATGGGCAATACGATCACCAACTCTGGGGATGCTCGGCTCACCTTTGTTGCCCAAATCAAGAAATGGGATTGGATGAGCACTCACTCAATGGCGAAGATTCCCAGGTAGCGGAAGGTCAACGACATGCATTTTGTCATCGTCGATGATGATCGGATTGTCCGCTGAAGACTCGGGTTGGGAGAGCTTCATAGCAACATCAACATGAGGAGTTTCTTCGCTTGAAGAAGACATAGCTGGAGGAAGAAGATTAATTGTGGTAGAAATTTGTTGTGAGGAATCGTGTTTGAACATTGTTTTTGAAGAGTTTTGCATGCTTATATAGATGAGTAAAACATGAAGTAATTACGTTACAAGACTACACACTAACCCCTATCTATGTCATTACAATTGATTGACATTTCTTTGACATCATAGACCTTGTGCTTGTCATGTGAATAGTAAATTTGTGTTTATTACCAACATGCTATGGTTGAAGTCAACACAATACCATACTACACTCATCTTGAGAAATTTTTATTAATGATGATGGATTTATAACACACATTTGATTGAAATCTTATTGAGGAACTTCTAGGTGTAATTGGTTCCACTTAGTCCTTGACATTTCAGGTTGTTCTCTTCATTTCAAAAGTAGTTATCGACATTTGAACCCTGTTTTTCACAACACTTGACAGCTCATGTATCTAGAACGAGATTTCATTCCGTTTCCGTCAGTTCTATACATTTCCAACATTTCTCGACATTTGAACTGTTATTCTCGACATTAAATACTTGTTATTCTCAACAAGTGAAACTTCAACTATTAGGAACGACAATTCGTAACTTGTATACAAAATAACACCTGAACAACATGCAATTAATGAAACAAAATACTGTCGCTTCCATTTCACTTCTACATTAATTCTAAGAACCATACCATCACCCAAATTTTTTTCCTAAAGATGGTTTACAAAATAATGTTGCAAAAGGTTTATCCAAAACACAAGGTGCTATGTTTCATCCACATCATAAACTAACTATGCGTCCTTTTTACCCTTCTACGACTAGACCGTGTGAAAGGAGTCCGCATGTTAGCACGACCATCTTGACTCTAAGAGATCGAGATCGAGGTCGAGATGGCGGTGAAGCATTGACTGTAGGAGGTTTTGCGATGGTGGGATCCACATCTGACAATTTTTTGGACAAGTCATCGATGTTGCAAGCATATATTTCAGATACCTCGACATGCCGTCCGTCAGCCACAGTGTTAGGCAAGGACATTTCATCGTAGTCATCACGTACAGGCGTATCTCCGTCGCCCAAATCACAATTAAATCCACTGTACTCATCACTCACCTTATGTCTCTCAATTTCTGTAGCTACATCATCGAACCTACGCTTCATCATACTTATCTAATTGGTTACATGGTCCTTTATGCAGCACACATGATGCCCCATTTCCTTTTCGATACCAGTAAACCTCACGTTCATTTCCTCCCTCAATTCACCAAGCCTACTCTCAATCACCTCCATTTGTTCTGTGAATAGAGCTCTTATATCATCCAAAGACACATGCACCACTTTATCGCATTGCCTTTATTCTCCACCTTCATCATCACTCAAATCGTTCAATCGAAGTCCGCTAGCACCACTTCTTCTAGATTTCTTGCCTCAGATGTTCTCATCAGTTCGTATCATTTCACCTTCCGGTGGGCAGTCCTGTATTTTAGTTGATTGAGCAATGAGACTGTCCAAAATAGGGTCCGCTGCATCTTCCAGCGAAACTGAATCAGCAAAGTATGACTGCAATTCTTCTTGAGTAGTAGCGCACAGCGTCGCCCATAAATGCACCTGCGAATGGAGGAAAAATCGTAAATATCATTTATTGTATATGCCGAAAGTGTAATACCGTTATGTATGTAAATTGCTCACATGATTCTTGTCAAAGAAATCTGAATATGTCCTCGATTGAGAATGTCTTGTGCCAGACCACCGCAACATCCTCGAAATATCGTTACCCACAACTTTGCTCGAAAATCGAACTCCCAACTTCAGGATTGCCTCGTATACCCACAACTACAAGAAATTTATAACAGCGGTTGGTAAACATTTTGTCGCGTAGCCGTGTTTTCTCAAGCCAACCCTTTAGATAATTCACCTTACTTCAAGCCAGTTATTAATGCGAACTCTAGCATTCCGAATGTTGCAAACCTTTGGTTCACCTTGAACCAAGCCTCGAAATGCTTTGGGCAAATCACGGATCTATTCACCATTTCATGAATTAATTGAGCAGATAGTTTGAGCTCGGCCACTTCGCAACATGTCATATACAACTATCATCGAACATAGTCCGTTGTTGTTCATCGAATTTGTTGAGGACAACTGTTATGTACTTAGTGTTGCTAACTTGTGAAATTTGGGCTAGAACGCGCAAATTCCTCTGAAATTTTGTAGAGAAACTTATCTACACATAAAAAAACGAAGAATACAAACATGATAAGGTAATAGAATAAAACAAAAAAGATTTTTAAAAAGATTGTTCATTTGTTACCTTTTAACTCCAAATTCAAACAAGTTTTCAGCAAAACCGATAACTACTCCAACAAGTGAACCCCTTCCAAGGGTTTTACTATAATCAACAAACAATAATTAAAAAAAAAAAAAAGACACAGTTGTGATTTGCCAAAAAAAAAAAGATAACTGGATTCGGTGGAAGGGGAAAATAAATGGAAAGAGTTACAGGCAACAAACAGCTACAGAATGGCGATTGACACTTACCACAGCTATTTGGATGGATGGTGGAGCAGGTGCAACGACAGTGATAGGGGTAGCGATGACAAAGAAATGACAGGATTATACGTAGCGATGCACCATACCTGAAAAGTAACTTGAGCTCTATGACTAACATGATTCAAATTAAAATCAATGTTCATAAAACCAGAACAAAAATCACTACAGACTTTACAGGTAAGAAATGTTCTCTTTATAATGACATAATAAGAAAGAGATGGACTAAATTCACACCTACTCGAGAGGAGAGTACTATCACTTCCTCAATCTTCCAAAACATTTCACCTAAACATCCTATATTTATCATATCCTGCATATTCGACATTCCCAAAGCATATTCTATAGAACAAGAACATAAAAACGAATACAACGTAATTCAATTCCATAATCCAAAAGGACCGCTTTGGCTTCTGATTGAGCTCTAAAACAAACAAAATCTTTTACTTAACGTTTAGTAAAAATAACATAAGCAAATCAATAAAAAAGTCATATGGCTTATTAATAAATTAATTATGTTATAAATTCTATTAATCATAATTTAACAATTTTTCATTTACTTCATTTGTTCCTCGCGAAATAATTTTGTCAAAAAAATAATAATTATCACTTGAAAATGACAAAATGTATTTCCCTGGACACAGACCATTGAATATGACCTCACATGTATAGTTATGCGATTCTGGTGTACTTGAATAGAATATCACGTTTGTAATGCTCTCCAAACAAAAAAAATAAAAAATTAATGAAAGACATGAACTAATATCTAATATTGACCCCGTTTGACACTCATTTTTTTTTATCTCATTCTCATT
>CAIGRT010046445.1:0-17872 GCA_903798405.1 Fraxinus platypoda | reverse complement strand
GGCTTAGAAAGATGAAATGTCTACTTCTCTTTAAAAAAAAATAGAATGGTGTGTTATTAGGTATTTAATTCTTTTAAGCCAGATTTATTTTTCTTTTTGAGAAGTTACTCTTTGCAATTTCCCCTTTTCTATTGTTTTATTGATTTCTTTTATTATTACTTGTATAAACAGGGGGCTTAGAAAGATGAAATGTCTACTTTCTCTATAAAAAAAATAAATAGAATGGTGTGTTATTAGGTATTTAATTCTTTGAAGTCAGATTTATTTTTCTTTTTGAGAAGTTACTCTTTGCAATTTCCCCATTTTTATTGTTTTATTGATTTCTTTTATTATTATTTGTATAAAGAGGAGGATAAACCTTTCCCCAAAATGGGGAATGATGAGTGTTGTGGACTGGAATGCTCCATTACCAGTTTGTGGGGAAAAGATAAAAGATTAGCCACCATATGAAAAAATTGATCACAAGAACAATGTAATTTGCAGAGAATGAAAATTTTATTATAATATGAAGAAAGAATACAAAAATTTTGTGTTTACAATGTTTTTAATTTCTTCTAAATCATAATGAAGAGCCAATTATATATAGGGAACAATTAGATGACGTTTAAACTCTTATAATAGAGTTGTAGATGAAGTAGAATGCTAAAAACGAAGTCTAAAACAGAAAAGGAGACCACAATAGCGCAGAGAGGGAGAACAGGTGGTGCAGCGGCGCCACTCTTTGGGCGTCGCAATGCCGGGGCTGACGCCTCATTTCCGACCCAAACTCCTTTCAATGATGTTTTTCTTCATCCTAACGTGTTTTTCAAATCCAACACAAATTCTTACTCCCAATGACTTTCAAGTAGAACTTCAATTAGAATTTACCAAGCAAACTTGAATATGATTTCACAGTTGCATTTCAAATAAGACTCTAATTAATGTGCACTTTAATTAGAATTCCCAATTATTTTCAACAAAGAATTCGGATCACACCCAAATTTTAACAATGAGTTCTGATATATAATTGAAACATTGGGATGGATAATGTTAAAAAAAATGATTTAGTATAAATTTGTTACATTTTGCAAAGATTGGGGGATGAAAATTGCGAATTTCCCTTTATCAATTTACCATTCTTATGTGATTTTCTGCATCATCTGTCAAGGATTTCCACTCACTATTACTGACAGATTATCAATCATGTGAAATAAACCAGTTTTTGTTTCTTTTTACAGGGGGTAGGGTAGCGATGGGGTGAGGTGGGGGTGGTTTTACTTTCTTCAGTGCTTGCTTTGAGCCTTTATGTGGTTGTTGCCAACCATATCATTCCTTTCTTTTCAGTTTGTACCTTCATTTTTCTCACTGAATCTCCTCAAAACAGATATAGAACTATCAATCTTTTGTATACTAAACTCTTCCATGGCTAGTGAAACTGTTGTATCAGATCACTCTACACCCTCTGAGGTATTCTATCTTTTTTTTCTTGAATTTAAGGGATAGTTTCAAAAGATTTATTCTGTTCCTGGGCTAATCTTACTTTGATTTCTAGTATCTTATACTTTCTGTGTAATCTTACTTGGTGATCCTTTTGGCTGTAATAGAGTATTGAGGAAGACTTTCAAATTAGTTTATGCTTTTCAATTCACTGAAACTTTTACTCCATGCTGATGATATTTAGTATTAATTCGTCAAGGTATAGATTCAAACAGAAACAGGAAAGTTAAAATCCAGAAAGTATATCTAGCTTTATCCTTAGATTAGGCATAAATAACACAGAGTGACAGAGAAAATTTATATTTCTGTTTTCAGATACTTGCAACTGTGTAATTTATCTATTTTCTGCTTAATAAGAAACTCCAAGAATCTTCAGAACTACAGCAATGATCAATAATATATCTCGTGAGGTGAATTCGATGGTACTGCAAAATCTTGTTTATTATACTGTCAAATCATGTGGAGACTGAAAAATTCAATATTTTACTTTCATTTTCATGTTCAATCAGCTCTTGATGAGGGTTGAGAGTACTGGGAAATTGTAACACTGTCTAAGCAGTTTTTGCTTTCTTGTTTTACCTTTCCTTCTTCAAACTTCCTTTTCTTTACTCAGGTTTTAGCTCAACGGCAACCTTTTTAGAACACAGACGACTTCTTTTTACTATTCTTAGACTTATTCGTGTTTAATTCGTTTACTGCAGCGAGTTGAGAAAGAAGAGGTGAAAACTATGGAACACGATAAGGTTCCTCCACCCAAGGAAACTGTGGAAAACCCAAAAACTGAGGAATCTCCATGTGTAGCAGCCCCTTTGGCTGAAACAGAAGCTAAGCTTGAGGAAAAGCAAATGGAACCTCCTGCAAAGGCCGAGGACTCACCTGAAGAACAAAAGATTGAAGATAAGAAGGTTGAGCTTCCTCCGACTGAAGGAAAAAAGAAAACTGAGGATACTCCCATAATTGAACCTTGTGCGGAAACTAATTTAGAAGTGGCAAAAAGTACTGTGCCTGAACCAGATACGCCTGACGTTTCAGAATCAACGCCTGAGACTGTTAAATGCCAATCAGAGGAGAAGTCGGAAACTGGGAGTGATGAAAAACCAGAGGTCGAATCCAAGGTGGAATTTGTTGAAGAAAAGCCAAAGGAGGAGCCTAAGATTGTTGATGTAATTGAACCAACATCAGCTGAGGCTGTTGCTTTGGTTGAATCAGAACCAACCGAAGATAAGCCGGTTGAGCAGCCTCCAACTGAAGAAATGAAGAAAATTGAAGATACCTCCTTAGTGGAAGCTCCAGTTAGAGATGATTTAGAAGTGGCCAAAGATACTGTGCCTGAACCAGATGCAGCCAACATCTCAGAATCAACACCGGATCACGTTAAATGTCAGTCGGAGGAGAAGTTGGAAACTGAGGCTACTGAAAAAACAGAGGTGGAATCTAAAGTGGAGTTCGTTGAAGAGAAGCCGAAGGAGACGCCAAAGATTGTTGATGTGGCCGAACTGTCACTAGTAGAACAAGTAGAAGTTTCAAAAGATGAGTCTATAGGTGAAGAAATTTCAAAACCAGCTCCTTCTGTAGAGGAGGAACCAGCAGTGCAATCTGAAGTTACTGAACAAACTGATAAAGAACCTCCAACAGTCGAGCTGGCAGAAAAAGTTGAGGTTGAAACTCCAACTGATAAGCCTGAGAAGATCATGGATTCGAAGGAAGAACGTTCGGATGAAGTAAAGCTGGATGTTCCAGTAACTCAAGTCGAAACAAAAGAAGTGGAAATCTCTCTGACAGGAAAGACAGATGTTGAAAATGAAGAGAAGGAATCTGTCGAGGAAACCAATGTGCTAGAGGGAATATCAAAGGAAAAAGCTGACCCCGGACAGATTGAAGTAGAACCTGAACCCCCAAAACCGAAAACTGAAGATGAGAATGAAGAGAAATGCTTCGTAGCTGAAGAATTGGCTAAACCAGAAACAAAAGAAGCGGAAATATCTTCCACTGAAAAGACAGATGTTAAAAATGAAGAGAAGGAATCCGTCAAGGAAACCAACGTGCTAGAGGGAATATCAGAAGAAAAAGCTGACCCCGGAAAGATTGAAGTAGAAACCGAACCCCCAAAACCAAAAACTGAAGATGAGAATGAAGATAAATGCATCGTAGAGGAATTGGCTAAACCAGGAGCAAAAGAGGTTGAGGATACTACTAGTTCCATTCCTAAACCGGAAGAAGAAGATGTTGTGAAGGAAGTTACTTCCAAAGACATTGAACTGGTTGCTGAAAATGGAAGAAAGAAAGACGAGACTATTGCTTCTACTGAAACATGCAAAGATGCTTTACTCGAAGGGAAGGTGGATGAAGAAGAAACTAAGGACGCCGAGAAAGTTGAAGACAAACCCAAAATAGAGGAAAATGTACAAGATACTGAAGCATCCCAAGATGCGCCTAAAGAAGATGTACCGGTGAAGACTACTCAAAAGCAATCAAATAATATAATCAAGATGGTGAAGCAATCACTGGT
The DNA here is from genome assembly GCA_903798405.1 of Fraxinus platypoda. Taxonomy (NCBI): domain Eukaryota; kingdom Viridiplantae; phylum Streptophyta; class Magnoliopsida; order Lamiales; family Oleaceae; genus Fraxinus; species Fraxinus platypoda. Next base: position 13,887 of record CAIGRT010046445.1, on the reverse strand, counting down.
AAAGGCGAAAAAAGCAATCACCGGAAAATCCACTAGCTCAAAGACACCAACCATTGAAACAAAGGATGATGGCAAAGCTAAATAACGCTTAAAATCTTATAAGAGAAGGTAAAAGGTAAAGAACACTAAGGATTACAAAAAATGGGGATTTCATTTTATGCGTGTGCCATATTGGTCTGTAAAAGTTGTGTTACTGTTTATTGTTGGTTTGCCTTTAGATATAATAGTGTTTTGCTAGGAAGGTGATTTTTTTTTTATCATTATTTGGCTGTGTAATGATGCAAGCAGTTATTTAATTTATTGTTTGAGGGAGTGTATACAGTTCTATTACATTTGTATACTATGTTGTTAATGTGTAATTTGTGCCAGCATTTTCATTTCTCTTACCTCCTTTGAATATGGTGTAGTTGTATTGAATTTATTGATTAGATAACTTGTGTAATTTGATGGGCTGTAAAAGGGAGTCCCATCACAATACGTCAAATTTTATCATCAATGCATGTTTCATACATAGTATTTAAACACTAATGACAAAAAACACTTAAAATCTTGTTCATACTACCATACCGAACAATAATTAAGTTATTAAATAATCAAGGCTAATATCTAGAACCTTTGAACTCAATGAGGCCTAAAGCTTTTGCAACCCTAAGCCAGAACGTGGCAATTGGTCAAACTTAAAATGATCACAAAAGTAAAAAAATGAATCTTCTTTTGGAAAGGAGTAGGCAAAGCAACTTGGCAGAAGAGCATATCATTCAAGAAGACATGCCATCTCTTCCAATTAGGACTTGCACTAAAATGACAAGGGCACAGGTTTTCTTTGACATGAAGAGCATCTATAGCAAAAAAGAATGCAATAATTGAGTTGCACAGACCACGTGCAATAAAGTCACCAACTTTAACTCATAGAAAGATCATCTATAATTACTAAAAAGAATAAAGAGAATTGCAAGATTTACACATTTAATCAAGCAATTTTCCTTGTATCAAGATATGCATCAAGTTTGAAAGATCTTCAAAACATTAAGGCTTATTGGTGCAATACTCCCACTTTTTGGAATTAGTGAAAAAATCCCCATATGAAACTTGAAGTGTGCAATACCTCATTTTCTTCCATTCTCTCAATAAAAAGCTATAAAATGACAAATATACCCTCACATTTAATTTAAATAAAATAAAAAGTAAAAAAATAAAGAACTAATTCCAATTATAATTCCAATTTTTTTTAAAAAAAAGTGTAAATGAGTCCCAAATAAATTATTAAAAAATTCCATTCCCTTTACACTACCCTCTTCCCACCACCACCTTTGACGTTAGGCTTATTGGGATTCGTTTGCACTTTTTTAACATATCCGTTACAATGAAATTTCGAAATATAAATATTATATTGACATTCAAAGAAAATGAAAGAGAAAATCCGGTTTGAAACTGAGTTGCAAACATCTTTCTTCCCTCTATATTTCTGAATGATCACATTAGAAAGATCAAAATCCAACTTCGATGCAAAAACTAGATTAATGTAAATGCTCGTTTGGTAGAACTTTTAAAAAGTCAAAATCTACTTATGAGACTAAGAAGTTGTTTTTAAACATGTTTGTATAATTTTCTAGAAGTGTTTTATCTGACTAGAAGAGCTTTTAAAGAAAGCTGACCTAAGGCAACTTCTTCGAGAAGCAAAAGTCCTGCCAAACTGGCCCTAAGACAATTACCATACCCTACTTCACTTCAAAAGAGAAGACATGGCATATAACAACATGGCTCAGTCCAAAATTTTGTACACTCACATTCTCACTTAAAAAGAGAGAAGATTCTTTAATTAAGAATTTTATAAATATGAAGACGTGTTTATAAAATCTAAAAACTGTGTTAAAATTGTTGATACATACTTGAATACATCTGCAAAGTTCTATTTTCTATCACTGATACAACCGCACGAGTCATGTTGATTAATATACATATTAAAAGGGGCAGCTAACAGTTTCTCTTCAAAATAGAAAAACCTGTGCATTTTGTAGTTTATTACTAGAGTTCAAATTCAGAAATAAAAAGGTTATTGTTATATTTTCACCTCGTTCAATGATCTATAAAAGCCGTCTTTTCATAACTATAGCCATAAGTTTTCTGGCACAGAACTGAGAGCTACTGTCTATCAGGAGGAATCCCTTCCATGGCATCAACAATCACAACCTGCGTAGACACAAAAACTCTTGATTTAACTGATTATAAATAAACTGCAGTGTGCATGTAAATAAAGGGTCTGTGTAATGAGCTAACCGTCTTTTGTGCTAATATCAGTTGCATTGGTAGGGGTAGCATCTGCGCTCACACTAACATCTGGTCCTAGCTTATTCTCTTGCACCTCGGCAGGCTTGTGTAGAACCTCATTTGTTGGTTGCAGCTGAAGTGGAAAGAGAGAATGGGGTAACACAAAATGAAGACAACAACTGAATAAGAACTGAGAACCAGTTGAACTAGAAGCTCCCTAGATTGATTAAAATTGTGCATATGATGCTTTGTTTGTTCAAGGGGAATAATTAGTTATGACAGGGATCCAGGGACATGGAAGTGAAAAATTCTGTTACACAATTGTTGGGCGTTCTCTTCGCTTCCCTACATGTATCCAATTATAGAAGATGTAAATTCTCCATTTTGTTCCCTTTCCTTCCTGTCCATAGACCTCAAAATAAGAGCCTGAGGGACAAGGTCAAAACTTTATTTATTTTAAATTCAATTTCAAAATGTATGAAATAAACTAAAAGTAAAAAGACAGATGGGAAACATTAGAAGTCTCATTCCAGAAGCACCTGACTCGAAAAATAAAAGGATGGGTTAAGAAACCAGAAGAATGTGGAAATGAATATGGTATCTCATAATTGCATAAAACTGGGCTGACATTAGGAAATTATACGATTACATGTTCCTTAAAAGAACACTTCAAAAGACTGGGCAGCAATTACTTGTACTGTATCAGTGGCAATTGAAGTGACATCAAGTAATATCTATCAACATCTACTTTTTATCTTTAACTTAGAAGAAGCAGAGGAAAAGAGAAAAGAATGACACAAATCACTCAATATAGTAGTACCATACAATATCCCACTAAGTAGTGAGGTTAGGCCAATTAATCTTAGTATGACAACTTGTTGTAACTCGTAAAGAAACTCCAAGTTCTGAGGAAGAAGAAAAAAAGGACAGCGGAAGAGTAATGGAAAAATAGAAGATGAAGAAGGAATGAGAACAGCAGGGCTAGACAGGACAATTCAACAGTGATTTTCCATTTTTTTTTAATAATATCATAGCTCGAGTGTGAGCATACAAAAACCTCAAGAAGTTGCACATTAGTATTGGTATGAATAGTCTACTGGAATTTCACTTGGATGAACTGGTGTAATTGCAGACCATTAGCTTCCTTCTATTTTGACACTATTGTGCCATGTCACGCATGCTCTAGCAAACACTGTAAAAATACCTATTTTGCCATATTCTAATGTTACACAACTCCAGGCATTAGAAGTAACGATAGAGCAATAAGTTAGTGACAAGAAACAATATTCACTTATGACTTAAGAACCGAGCTTCAAGAATTCATGTAAAGCCCAATACTCATTAATATCATTCTTGTTATTTATCACTCTCTTCTGTGAATTATCCTATACCTGCTTCAGTTTGGCCCATCTGAAACTCAGAAAAGAGAAACCAAAAAGGTACGAAAACCAAAAATTCAAAAGAGGGAAGAAGATTTAATGTAGCCAAGGAGTATTGGACAACCTAGCTATTTATCTAATGCTCATCAAGTAACCAAAAAAAAATAAAAAAAATTCATGAACCATCATTTCATAGCATTCAAATTCTACTACAATTTTTTTTTTCAAGAAAATTTGCCTTACTAAGTGACGATTTGTCTGAAAATAAAAAGAATTGAGAGAAAAAGTGTAACAAGAACAAACCTGATTAGATGTATGGTTCATTGTGCTGCTAGCTTCAGCATTGTGCATCAGCTGTGAATTCTTGTTTCTAATTGGATCCTCGGAGTTTGTGGTCAGAGATGTACTAGGCACATTCATGCGACCTCCACTTATTGAGGTATTGAAACCCATGGCAGAACTTAGAGGGCAACCAGGTAAAGGAACCAAGGGTGCCTGTGGGACTGAGCCGGGAAGTCCATGACTGGGATGCCCAAATACCTGTCCGTTAGAACCAGCAATTCTCGGAAAATTTGTGGACCCTGGCATTGGAGAAGAGAAATGTGATCCTTGCATGGGAGGTACTGGAAAAATAGGACATCTGGGAGTTCCATTCATGTCTAGCATACCCATCCCAAAACCTATTCCCATTCCAACACCCATGGGTGAGAAATGTGGCATGTGTGCAGGATGTATGTGTTGCATTCCCGTGGGAAACATCATTGGTGGCATACACAACCCGGCTCCCATTGACATAATCTGCACAAAGAGGAGTGTGCTGGGATTGTAATTGTATCGATAAACATACCCTAAACCATAGTGGTTAAAGTGAATACATTCCTGTGATTTTTCAATCGAATGTAATTCTCTCTATTCTTGAGAAGCTTCACCTTACCTGTACCTGCAGTTGAAGGGTCTTGAGATATTCAATGGCTTCATCAAGCATTGAAGCTTTATCTGCCTGTTTGTAATGGAGGAAAAAGAAACAGTTGCAAGCATTATCTACTTTGAAGTTCAGAAATTCATATGAAGTAATCTAGAATCCTGTTGGAGGGAGAACTTGAGAAGATCAAAAGAATGGATGGGTCGAGTTCATAGACCAAAAGCTTCACAAATTAACTCACTCATTAGCCCTTAATTGATACTTTAACCTCGAGGTCTTCAGCTTTTAAGTTATGAAGATCACAAAGAATTCATTAGACTGCATTATTACCTTATTGCAGTTGGGTATAAGTTCTTGTAATGCACGCATTTTTTCATTGATCCTATCCCTTCGCCTCTGATTACACATGCCATAAATGGGATGATCAACGTATTGTTCTAATAAGGAAAAACCACAAATACAATTCAATTTCATATAGTTCCTAATTATTACTGCTCACCCTTTCAGAAAGATTGTGCACTTCTGCAGCTCGACTTCTCTTGGAACCAGTACCTCCTCGAGCAGAAGTTGCTTTTTTAACACTGATAGATTCAGTTTCAATATCCTGCATATAAGATGGTAAGATAAATAGAAAAATCAAACAAGGACAGTACAAATGGTTGTTGCTCAGCATACTTACATCACTATGGCAATCAGACTCCTCAATGTCACTGAATTTTCTCTTGCTATTATGCATCTGATCGCATGAAGCTCTATCAGCACAGTTGCCGGAGCCTACAGAAGAAGAAGTAACTGCAGGCTCAACAGTTTTCTCACTATCCGGAACTCCATTACTTGCATTGGGAGCATTACTTGGAATCAGGGACTTGTGGTTTTTAACATAATTTTCTCTGTTTAAACACTCCGTTTGTTCAGCAGGAACCAACTCCTTAGGTGGCTTTGATACTGGCAGTCTTGAATCGAGCTCGTTGCATACCTTAGTAGATGGAAGATGGATGTCAATATCCTTTTCCATGCAATTTAACCGTTTAATGAGTGTGGATTTGACAGGATTGCTGTTATTGGCAGCAGAACCTTTCAGGTTAGCATCTATCCTTTTCACACCTGATGATCCTGAAATAGGCATTCCATCAGTGTTTGGAAGGTTACCTCTCATAAGAGCAGCTGGTCTTGAGAAATGGGAAAAGTTCAACAAATTTGAACTACTACTGGGAATCTCTACATTCCGTCTCTCCAACTTTACACTGTTAGAATCATTTCCAATTGCTTGACCTCGAGCTGAGTTTCCAAATATAGCATCTGGAATGTTACTCGTATTATTGCTAATAATATCTGAAACTCCAGATCCTAGGGATGGATCTGACGTCTGGCCTTGCTGAGAAAGCCATGAACACGAAAGGCGAGCTCTAGAAGAAGAAACCTTCAATGCATTCCCGTTGTTATGCAAATTACTTTCTGACTGGTCAAAACTACTTCTCTTGTTGATTTCAAAGCTCGATTGGGCAGACATTCCATTAGCCGTAACACCAGATATTTCTGGTAAGATTTCAGAACAGTAATCCTGCGGCATACCATCTTCTATGGGATAATTTAACCAAGGAACTATTTCATCATCTTGACTTATATCCAATTCTCCCGAGGACACCATAGGTGAAATATCATTCAAGATAGACTCGACTCCACTAAATTTTCCTATCCTTGATGTGGTGGAATTTCCTATACCTGCATCTCGAACTCTTGGCATGTGAGATTGTAAATTGTGAATCGAAGGGCCTTTTGTGCCTCTACTAGACTGACCCTGCATCACAATCTGACCATTCTCCCAAACTAGCTCAACCAACTCATTCTCAGCTCTGCTTGCAAATCCACCAATATCTTATTATCACATTAATTAATATACCCAAAATCAACTATACATTTACAAACTTATATTCATTTCAACAAGCATAGTAGGGTAAAATAATACCAAAACTATTGCACAAGTAAGCTTACCGAAAAGGGAGATCATTTTGGCATTTGTTCTGATCACCAGAATCAAGATTCCCCCTCGCCATTCTCAGAAACTCGGAGAGGGGCATTATGGAAAACTCATACAATTGAAACCTAGAATTGCTCAATTTTTTGCAAAGATGTGTATTAGCCCATGATACTGTGTGTTTTCCAAGATCCACCGATGAAACAACTCCTATCAAAGTCCTGATAAACTCAAATTAATGACATCAGTACAGCACTAATCGACGTTCAGATGAACACCTACAAAAATTCATGACATCGATAATTGACAATACACTCAGCTACACGACAATTTTCCAGCTGAGTTTCAGGATATGTATAAAAATAGGAAACAGAGAAAGATATAAGCACAAATATTTATATATGTAAGCGCTGAGCATGTATGGCTTCAATTAGTAACGTCTTAATCCATAAAAAATATATAGAATCCAGAACAGGAGTAAAAATATTATTAATTTTCAGTCAAAACCCAATTCTTTAATATTTGAGAATAATCTAATCTAACGAAATTACCAAATTGAAATTGTTTAATTATATATAAAAAAAATTCAATCTTTTTTATTCAAATTCAATCATTAAGAGATAAACCCACATGAGGTTTCCTAAATTTATTAAAAACCCACTGTTCATTAACTTGATCCCTTTACCACAAAGTAAAATATACTCTAAGAAACGCAAAAAGAACCCACCTCTTTCATTAGCTCACAGAAAGGACAAGCTGTCACCAGTAATCAGTTTGCAACTCCCAAAAGTTGAAAACTTTAATCCTGAATTTTTTACAATACCCAAAAATCTTCCAAGATTTTCTCTATGAAATCCCTTTCTCACTGCGGCCAATGATGATTTTTCTTGAATCCACCAAAAATTTTGCTAATCCAAATGTATTATACAGCTTTTTTATCTTTGTGAAAGGTACATCCTTCACCACTCACCAGCTAGCCACTTGATTTTGAGCGAGAAGGCCGTTTCTACTTTCTTGAAAATATACAGATGTAGAGAGGGAAAAAAAAAAATATGAAAGAGAATATAAGGGCTCGTAGATGGCGGCGAAAGGCTTGCCAATTAGAAGTGAAGGTGGTATAAGAGCTTTTGTGCCAAATGATTAAAACACTTCGAACTTTTAACTACAAAAATAAACAGAACTTGTCAATTTCTTTTTTCTATTTTCATCCATGAGAATTTCTTGTTTGTGATAAGTTCATATTTCGAAATTTGTGCATTGTGGAGAATAAATTACACTGAAAACAGTTTTTTTTTTTTTGGAAGTATTTCAATGTGTGGGCCATTGTAACACAAACCGTTCTGTTACATCTTCGTCTTCTTAGGGCAGAAGGTCAACACTATTTTTGCATATGAATAACGTGATATGGACATTAATCGTGATAATTTGGTTGACATTCTCCTTCTACGTGGAGGAAATCTGTGTAATAATGTGATAAATGAATTCAAAATCAAGAGTGTTGCTGTTTCTGTATAAAAGTGTGTTAAAAAAGGCATAGAAGAGAGTGTAAGTGTAGCAAAATTGTTTTCGTATTATCGTTGGATTTTAGCTATTACTAGGTTACTGTTTGCTAGCCACTCTTGTTCTATTAGTTGGCACTGGGCAGCCTTAGCCCGCGTTTGGTTTAGTTAAAAGTTAAATCTTAGTAAAACTTATAAAAGTTGATAAAATGTACAGTTAAAAGAGTTGAGAAGGGTCCTGAGTTTCATGAAATATATCAAAAAATAAATATTAGAAAATAGGAACAAAACATGGCTTATAGATGTATGATTTCAAAATTTGGCCAAAGAGTCAAATGTGTCTAGTGAAGCTCGAAGATGAAATTGCATAGATTTTCATTCTTCTCGAAAAGCATTTAGTATCTTATCGAGTCCGCTCTTTTACAAAAAATAGAGGTCAAAGTATCTAAAATGGACACTTAATACATATTATTGGACTAGATTCGACAATATAAAACATAAAACGATATATGTGGTATTTGTTGTACAGGCAATCGGATAAGGTGCGGTGCATTTGGTCTATTCTTAATTTTGAGAAACATAGGTTCAACAAAATTATCCTCTTATTTCTTTATTTATTTTTTTCAAAATAATTATCATCCCTCATAATTTTAATATGTTATCCTAATTCTGGCACGGCACAAATATTATCCCATCTATGCTTCCCACAATAAGATTCTATGTTGGGCATGTTTGGCTTAGCTTAACGTCAAGAAAAAAAAAAGTTAACTTATTTTGATAACGTGTTCGTGATTTCTTTTTAGCTTATCTCGACATTATACTTCGTTGTTCGTATTGCCAATATAAGTCTAAACGAAGACATTTTTTTTTCTTTTTTTTTTTTTGCTTCTTTTTTAGTAAAGTCCCATGCTTTCACTTTCTTTTAATTTCAATTGGTAAAAAATTATTTATTTAAAAATTTTCTTTTTACTTATAAGTTATAAGTATAACTTACGTATTAGACAATCAAATTTTTTTTTTTTTTTTAACATTATAATGACGTTTTATAATAATTATTAATATTATCATTCCACTTTACTATCTTTTACTGTAGTAAATAATAATTGTGTAAAGTGATACTCTGAAAAAGATGAATAAATCTCGAAAAGTAACAATTAATTAATTAAGGTTAGTAAACGGTCACAACGACTCCTTTATTATATTAAATCATTTTTTGAATAAAATAACCTAATGGCATTTAAATAATATCTACAAGCTTTTCCACGACACAATTATTTATTGTCAATAATTTGAGATAGTCAAGATCATTAAGTGATTTTCCCTTTTGTAGATTATGGGATATAATAATTAATTATTGAACGAAATTAAAAATATTTAGTTAGATTTTTTAAAATTCATTTCTTTCGAATTTATTTTTAATCACACGTTCTTCCTATAAAATAATTTTGCATGTGAACCCATAATTTTTTTCCTACATTTTAACTATAGATTCTTCGAAAAAATTAATTTTTACAAAGCATATTCTCAAAAAAATCTAAACCAAACAGGGTCTTAGTAAAATAATTATAGAAACATTCTAATAACACCATCTAGAACATACTTATAATTGAATCTAATTAATGGATAATGGCATAATATTTAGGCCATTGAAATTCGAAAGATAAAAGGTTATCAAGATTGGTTTCTATTCATGATAAGTTATTACTTCATTAAAAAAAAAAAAAAAAAAGAATTCAATTATAGTGTCGACGACAACATGTTTGTCTCACTATTTTAGGGTCAACTTGGTGAACAATTTTGTTGTTCTATCAAATTATTATTGAAAGCAATGATTAATAAACATATCATGTACTTACATTGGTTTTTCTTATCCTTCCGTCTTATCTACTTTCCAAGATAAAATCAACAAGATATGTAAAACGTTTCCAACTACTTAAGTCGTGCCTTCCTCGATTCTTCTTAGTTGGTCTCACCTCTAACTAGTAATCATCTTGGTGTATCTTAGTGTTTATGCATTAAAAATAATTTTGACTACCCATTTCTTCTAATCTAGCCCCTATTTGACCCTAATTTTAAACTTATTTTTCGTCAAACTTATTTTCAATCATACGTTTTATGGGACTTACAATATTTATCTACTTTTCATCGTCGACGCATTTCATCAACTTTTATCAAAATCTATTAGCTAGAACAAACAGGAGCCTAATCTCCAAAAAAAAATAAAAAAAAATCAGTAGTTTAGAAGCTAAAGTATAAGAACAGGAATTGTAAGGTCAGAGTAAAAAAAATAATACAAAAAAAATTTCTCTTTTGACCTAAATATCTTCATCTTTGATATATTTCGTTAAGAATCTAACAATCACTATTATATATATGTGTGTGGTGAATTCGAATCAATTGCACATAAAAAGTAACATTCTCTTGTTGCTTAGCCACTAAAAAAGCAAGTGGAAGACTCATCTCAAAAAACAGGGGAACTTGAGGGGATGTTACATGAATTGAGGACAAGAAATCGGGTGAGTTATCTACATGGGTCCTACTAACCTCCAACGATTTATGTCTTTCCACGTGGCCCTCCCATCAACAAGATTGTGATTTAGTGCACTTGTTGTTTATCTTGGATGATTCTCCACCGCCCATACTCGATGCATGTACGAAGTTAATGGAAAAAATTGATTTCAGCCACATATCCGACCCGATCCGATCCAACCATATTGGAAATGTCTTATTTATTGGATTCAAGTCACCCAACTTTGTTCATGTCACGTGCACCTATGCAGTCCCAATAATGTGATACTACGTCTAGTTAGTAAGCACCCCAAAAAAGCAAAATCAGAAAGGAAAGTGTACCCAACTAAGGTCAATCTCCTCACAAAAAATATTTAAACTCACAAGAGAGCTAAAACCAAGTCAAGGCAATAAACAGTAAATAGTAAGAGTTACGTGGGATTTATCTAACTAAAGACAAGCTAACAAGAGGAAAAGGCCTCAAAGTCAGGTCATAGTGAGCATTTTGGGACTGACTCATGGGCTAACAGGTCACATACTTTGGCCAAATAAAGAATCCAAGAGCTAGAAATATTAAAGGAATGGCTTGTAGGAATTTGATCGATCGCTATCAATGTCAGGAGGCATACCAAGATTTATGGGAATGATAACCTTTTTCGAGAAGAGTAAAGCAAGGGATATGATAGATGAATATGTTTAAGCCTTTATCCGCTGAGATAAATTGAAAAAAAAGCAACATGATATCGCCCATTAAATGCCTCTTTCTCATAGGCTAGATTGAGGAGTCTTTCATAAGTTGACTCTCGTCCCTAAACAAGCACCATATGCCTTTGCTGGTCCCTAATAGATTAACATTTCGAAAATGACAAAGTTGAGAAAGACCGTCCATGTCTATTTACATCAAGGTGCGCTACCTAGTTCTTATGACGCATGGTCTATCTTATGATATAGAAATGAGGCCGTACTCTCTCTACCCTCGCACGTTCCTATTTCGCTTTAGAAAGTATCAGAGCGGAGTTTTGGATATTTTTTTCTTTCAATTTTTTTCTAATTCTGTTCTTGTTGTACCATGTCCAAGCTTGACAACGGTAGTGGAGTGTTGTTTACGACGTTTGTTATTAAGAAAACACTCAAGGAACGAGATTTGTATCTGTCATTTTTGAATGTGTCTTACGTCTATATAACGGGGACCTCTCATGAGAGATTGGATCTCAGACGACATTGAACAAGTTCATCAAGAGATTTTAGATGGAACATTAGCTGAGCTTGTTTGGGCCTCATTTTTTGTCCAAAATATATGTTGATGAAAAATATGTGATTAAAAAATGAGAAAGATTTGTGAATTCGAGTGTAATATTATTTTATTGATGAATTTGTGATTAAAAATAAGAGAGAAAAATATATTTTAAAAATAGTGGGGACCAAACGAGGGTTTAGTAAAATTTTATTCATCGTATTTTTCAAAAAAAATTGTACAAATAGAAAAAAATTGTAATAGCTTGTCTGACAATTTTGGAATAGTTGAAAGTGCAAGTATCCCTTGAATGCTTGCTCTGATTGGATAGAGTTTGAGATTAGGGTCACGAGTTTGCAGTCAGTCTGCTTGTATGCATGCATCCTTCCAAATTCAGGTAGAAAAATGGTCCCTAAACACACATGCACTAGGACAAGCATTTTTTTTTTTTTTCTTTTTCCATTTTTTGTCATCGTATCACGATAAGTTATGTAAATTACTTTACATGATATTTCATTGTAACGATTACATAAATATTTTCTATTATATTGTAAGTATTGCACGCTAAATCCCGGTTTGGTGTGAATTAAAATTTTGGTAAAAATTTAATCGAGGAAAATAATTAATTTAAGTCAAAAATTTCATGGATACATAAATTTTATCAACTTTTATCAAAATTTAATAAAAAAATTCTTAGCTACGCCAAACCAGAGCTAAGTTTGCAATTATGTACGACTAAATAGGACTATATGGACAAAATTTTAGCGGCTTCCATTTTTCATTGATTAATATCAATGATTGAAGAGTGAAGCAAAGACCAAACTGAAAACATTGAGCGAAATGAGACATATTGTTAACAGTGTTTGTAGGGCACTAAGATGTACAGACACAAAACCATGGTCTTCCTAATCAGTCAATAGCTGTACAGTGAAGAGAAGAGAAGATGCCATTTCCAGAGGTATAAACACATGGCCCTGCTTGCTACAGAGATATGGGAAGAAACATGAGATAATTTAGTTTAATCAAGTGAGCCCACATGGAGGTGGGATTGTTTAATTTAATTATTTTCTTGGCTGCTGAGCCTTGTTAATTGCACCACCAAGCAGGAATAAGTATCTGCATTCTCTTGTCTCTGCACATGATCATTACCAATTTGTAACCTACTCTGACATTATCTTCATATCCAAAATATTCAATAACAAATGAATTNTCTTGTCTCTGCACATGATCATTACCAATTTGTAACCTACTCTGACATTATCTTCATATCCAAAATATTCAATAACAAATGAATTAAGCTACAGAATTTTTATAGGTGATAAGGTGATGACAACACTGAATTGACTGGCTTGAAGTTGTTTTTGGTCCAATATCTAATAAAATTGTGACGGCTAATGATTGTCGAACTGTCTGACAGAACTCCATATATATGTAGCAAGATTGATACCAAATTCTCTAGTCTTAAGCTCCACTAAGGTGCTTATAAACGAAACAATTTTACAAAATCAATTACGTTTTCACTATAAGCATCAAAATATCACAATTAGGCTCAGATATTGTACCGTTCTATATCAAAATAGAAAATCCTAGAACTCAAACTCAATGAACGGTCGAAATTTTTCTATGAGAAGAAACGAACTCAATGATCACAACCTCTCTTACAAAAGAAATCACACACTCTTTTTATTTTTCACAAATAAAACACTGAAAATCTTCCAACTAGATCTTGAACATTACAAACTTGAGAATTCTAGATGGTTGCAGTAGAAAATCGGACGAAAGGATTAATTAGGGCAACACAAGAGTTATTTGGGTTTCATCTTAAAAAGTCAACCTTATTAAGAGGAGTAAACCAAACTCTTATAAATTGATCTATGTTTTTATTTTTATTCGATGTGGAATTATATCCCTTAACATGCCCCCACAAGATGGTGGCTCGTTTGAACAGACCAATTTTGAAATTCATGTGCTCATTTTTTGAGTTTTAATTGGATTAAATTGCTCATTGAAACTTAATGAGCTCTGATACCATGTTAAAAATTTGAGTTCCATCTTAAAAGGTCAACCTTATTAAGAGGAGTAACTCAAACTCTTATAAATTG
>CAIGRT010046433.1:0-10292 GCA_903798405.1 Fraxinus platypoda | reverse complement strand
CCTTTCTTGGTTATTGGAATGTTCATTAGAAAGAGAGAAGGTTTTAAGTTTACCTTTGTCTGTACCGATTCAAATATGAGAGAATATAAATCTGTTTTGTTTTATTCTTAGTCTCATTTATTTGGATTCACGTCACATGCAATTTTGTGTTTCATCATTCATGAAATTCATAAAATCAGCCACTATGCCATTCGGTTTTTTTTTTTTTCATCGATGTTTTAACATGCTTAATTGGACTACCTTATTATAAACAGGAGGTTGAAAAATTACAAGTTTTGATATTGTAGTCAGGGTCGGTACCGAGATTTTAAAGACTTTATGCCAACATCAAATAAGGGACCCTATAAATATTTTAAAATTTTATATATAATAGTAATACTTATAGTTTTTATTAAATAAAAATATTCAAAATTATAAAAATCATAATCTAAAACTTTCAAATATCTAAATTAAATGTAATCTTCTAGATTTTTTTTATAGAAAATCAAGAATAATATTATTACAATAACTCTGTTTTAGAATATAACAAAAATCCAAAAATAATCTCAGGGTCGGAAGACTTGTGCTACTGCAGTTTTTGGCCGTCCAGGCCTATCTCAAGCTGAGAGGAGTGCACGGAAGCCATTTGCATCAGTCCTAAAGGCTTCAGATGACTCTTGTGCAACTGAGTTGACTTTCAAGGAACCCTTTATTCATTTTGGTGAGCATTTTGGTGAGCCAGCAGTTGATCTCAGTGATTCAGAGGAGACTCTTTTGGTTGATCCTTACAAGTACACACTTGTAAGGAAATTTCCCCATCGCAAGCCGACCATGAGGAAGGTACTGAGATTTTTTCTAAGTTTGGTTTTCATGGTAGCTTTGAGGTTGTGTTGATTGACACCGCACGTATCTTATCAACCTCATGCATGAGTAAGACTACAGTAGGCTTTTTCTGAAGTATTCTTGGTATATTAATGGGTGTCCGATGAGGGTCTTTAAGTGGACATGTGACTTCAGACCTGTGCAGGAGACTCCAATAGTTCTCGGAAGGGTATCATTCTCTTTGCTTACGATACATTTCATGCCAAGGGATTCCTTTTTGCTTTATCTAGGGTAATAGGAATACCTTTAAGGATCGATGAGGCCACCTCCAACTTGAGAAGACCTAGTGAGGCTAGGGTGTGCATTGAGGTGAATTTGGAGCTTAGATTGCCCGACAAAGTTTAGATTGAGCGCGGTGGTAACCGTGGCCTATGGCGAACAGTCATCTATGAGAAGCGATCGATTTTTCTTCAGTTATAGACATATGGGCCACTCTCATGATCAGTGTACTTTGGGGACGCCTCCTCCTCCCCCTAGTTGTTGTGCATTCCCATGTTTAGCCTCATCCTCCTATTGTGATCACTACTAGTAGGGCTTACAAAGGTAAAGTCAAGGTAACGTTTGTGGGGCCGAGAAAACAGTGACTGCTAGTTTCAGTAGTGCCTACGATGCTCCCACTACTCCTGCCACAGTTCAGACCGAGTCAGCATCTACATCGACAATTCCTTCCTAGACCCCCATGACAGTAGCTTCAGAGGTACCACCAATTACTCTTTCAGTTAATAAGCTTATACGAGGGGCTCCTATCGAGGTATCCCCTCCACCTACGATCACTGCTATAATTGTTATTCCTCTCCCTACTACTAAGGCACCCACTGAGTCGACACATATTAATTGTGGATCTGCCTTACCGATAGTACAGGGACAGTGCCTTATGCTACCCTTGCACATAGGCTATTAGCTAAGATTCGCTCAGAGTGATATGGCGTCAAGCAGATGTTGATTGACCATATTAGAGAGACACGCGGCCTAAGGGTTGGATCTACAAGAGATTTTCCATGGAGGATTTGGTCTTTAAGCTCTTTGGTGAGGGACCATCATCCCAACTTTCTTGGAGTCAAACTTCTACACCTTCACTTAGTTCTTCTATCAAGGCTCCTATTGAGGCAAACGTATCTTTAGCTAGCGGTTCACTCTCACATGCTTCAGATGTTGCAGCACAGAGCACATGAGATCAATCGCATCTACGACGAGCACCTTGAGATCAGATGCACCTTCTTTTCACGCGACATTCAGTGCACCATCGCCCAAGCAGCATTTTTCACCTAGGCGGGCCCCTTTTCCCAGCGATACCCCTCTCTTATGAGCGAGCCCGATTATATAGATTACTATGACCCGAAAATATTTTAGACCAGACACATGACCCGATCAATGTCTATGTACTACCACCCGAAGATTTACCCTCGGGGAGTACCCTTGAGTAGTTTTCACTAGTTTTGTTCATGTTTCATTTATTGTTACTTGCATTTCACTTTGTTCATTTATTGGAGGTCAGGTATATGCCCCCTCCTTTCATGTACTTCTTAGATTTTCTTCTATTTTTATCATTTATAAAATAATTGTTTCCAAAAAAAAGAAAAAAGATTCTTCGGTTGAATGTGTTATCTTATCATTAAAATTTTCTTTCGAATGTTTCTTTCTATGCATAAAATAAGTGCTTCAAGTGATGACTAAAAATATTAACACACATGTCCTCACTTTATAATATTTTGCTTATTCAATTAATAATTGATATATATTGTACCAAATAACCATGCCAACAAAAATTCATAATGTCAAATTATAAACTTTAGTATCTCTAAATACCTTAAGATTATCACAAATTTCTACCAAGTACTCTAAAACGGTTTTTGTTTGTGGCACTTGAAATCTTATTATTTTAATACTTTCAACTTAACTTTCCCAAAGTATTTGTGATAGTGACGTAAGTGTCAAATATTTCAAATTATCCTGATTCCATCGTTTTGTAGAACATGAAAACAATATATATAATCCTAACCTCTTAAATCACCAATATCTAGTTCAAGTATTTTAAAAATATATAATGATTCATCAAACAATTTCTTCCCTGAAGTATAAAAAATAATAATAGAAAAAAACGTCTTATATTTTAATTAGACTTACTAAGATATCTATATAATTAAGCTTTAGATACTTCTACAAATAAAGATTGAACTAATATAGCATTTACATTTTAAATAAAATTAGTATGCTTGCTAATTAGATGGTTAAATTGACTTGGTTGATTGCATTTAGACTTTATTTTGTTGTAATTGTTTATGAAATATATGTAATAATTTTTTTGGGGCCCTCATAAAAGTGGGACCTTATGTGATCACCTACCCCGCCTATACTGAGGGCCGCCACTGATGGTAGTCAAGTGACATTTTATATGCATACTTTTTCTCATGAATTATGGTAGTATTTTTTATCAATATTGAATGATGTTGCCAAGAAACAAATTTGATCCTTTTACACTAACGGCCATCTTATGTTATTCTATTGGCCATGCTTAGTTTTGATGATTATGACTATTGTTGAATTGTGTTATGTACAAAATTATTAATTTCATTAAATATCAATACTATGATATAGTTTGGTCGCTACTAAAATGGCCCAACTAGAATGTTTGATAGATACGAAGTCATATAATAAAACTTAATAGCCTATCCCGTGTATTAAGATAATGACTGTGCAAATTATGAATTACAGTTTTTCAAGCACTACTTATTATGGCTTGGCCCAAAGTTGCACCACTTCTAAGTGATTGATTTACTGAATTAGGATAGTTAGTGAGTATCCTTAATTTAAGTAGGAACTGGATACCTAAAGGTAGCAGACCTATTTAAATTTTGGACCTATGTCATTGATCATTCCTAGGTGAAAGGGAGCTATCACCATAATTGTTAATTAGTATACAGTAATTAGAATCCAAAGGTGGATTGCGGTATAACTGTTTATGTTTGTATTCTTATTTATGGTTGTTAACTCAAAGCATTAATGTTGTGATCTTTTTTATTTTGCAGTCTCAGTTCTTGTATCGCTACATTCACTAGCTTCGTTTATTTCGACGTTTAATGGAAAAAATTTCTCATATTGGTATGAACAAGTCCAGTTTCACCTTGGTGTTCTAGATCTTGATTTATCACTCCAAATTGAGAAATCGGCTGCTATTACTGATTCAAGCAGTGTGGAAGAAAAGGCCTTTTTTAATTCTTGGGAAAGATCGAACAGACTTACCAGTATGTTTATGAGAATGAGCATAGCGAATAACATTAAATCAATGCTTCCTAAAACTGACAGCGCTAAAGCCTTGTTAAAAATGGTGGAAGATCGTTTTCGATCTGCTTACAAGTCTCTTGCTTGGACGTTAATGGCTCAACTTATCACCATGAAATTCGATGATACCCGTTGGATGCATAGTCATATAATTGAAATGACAAATCTAGCTTCCAAACTTAAGGCCCTTGGGATGAAAGTAGAAGAGTCCTTTCTCCTTCAAATTTGTTAAGAATTCCTTGCCTCCTCAACATAGGTCATTTCAAATTCGCTACAACACTATTAAGGATAAGTGGAACGTGAATGAATTGGCTAGTATGCTTGTTCAAGAGAAGACAATATTTAAGCAACAAGGACTTCATTTAGTCAACCTTGCAAGTCATGGAACCCAAAAAAAAAGGAAAAAGACCAAGAGAGGGCATGAAGCATGGACCACATAAAGCTAAGGAGTCTCATAATGTTGCTGGGGGCTCACAAGAAGGAGCAAAACTATGATAGATGTCGCTTCTATCGCAAGTTGGGGCACTTTCAGAAAGATTGTCATAAATGTACGGCATGGTTCGAAAAGAAAAGTAAGCCTTTGGCCTATGTATGTTTTGAATATAACCTTACCGAATCTCCTTCTAATACTTGGTGGTCCGATTCAGGTTCTAATGTTCATATTTCAAATACGATGCAAGGATTCCCCACAACCCAGATCCTAAGCCCAAATGAAAACTTCATTGTCCTGGGGAATGGGGTCAAAGTTCCAGTTTCTGTCATTGGAACCTACCATTTGCTATTTGTTCCTTCTATTTTCAGAAATTTAATTTCAACTTCTAAACTTTATGTTGAGGGATATTTATTTAAGCTTGGGAATAAAAGAGTCAATTTGTTCAAGAATAATGTCTTTCTTGGTTCTGGTATTTATATGATGGCTTGTATAAAATATGTCTCAATAACCATTTGTTGAAGTTCTTATGACCTTGCATTATAATGTTGGACCCATATGTAGCCGGATGAATGAAAGTTCTTCTAACTTATGGCATAGACGACTGGGTTATATATCCAGAGAAAGGTTAGAGAGATTATTTAAAGATGGAATTTTGTCATACCTAGATTTTACCGATCTCGGTATGTGGATTGCATTAAGCCAAAACAAACCAAACACACAAAGAAAAGTGCCACAAGAAGTGAAGGACTTCTTGAAGTTATCCATACAGACATTTGTGGTTCTTTTGACTCTCCATAAGTGGGAAAAAAAATATTGTATCACATTTATGGATGATTTTTCACTTTATTTTATATCTATTTATTGAATGAGAAATCTCAAGCAGTGAATACTCTAAGATATATATTACTAAGGTTGAAAGACAACTAGATAGAAGGGTAAAGGTCATTATATCTGACAAAGATGGTGAATATTACGGTAAATATAACGAATTTGGACAATGTCCAGGCCCATTCGCTAAACTCCTAGACAAGCATGGCAAACGTGCACAACACACTATGTCGGGCATGCTACAGAAAAATGGTGTCATTGAAAGGTGTAATTGTATTATAATGGATATGATTAGAAGTATGCTAAATAACTCCTCATTACTCATGTTGTTGTGGATGGAAGCCCTTAAGACCACTGTGTATATACTTAATCAAGTTCCTAGTAAAGTAGTTTTTAAAACTTCTTTTGAGTTATGGACCGAAAGAAAATTGAGTCTAAGACACCTGTATTTTTGGGGTTGTCTAGTGAAGGCTAGAATTTATAATCTCTATGAAAAGAAGTTGGATTTTAGAACAGTTAGTGGATATTTTATTGGCTATCCAGGTAAATCTAAAGGGTATAAGTTTTATTATCCTAACCATAGTACGAGAATTGTAGAAATTGAAAATGCCAAATTCATTGAGAACGGTGAAACCAGTGGGAGTGACAAACCACAAAATGTGGACATTCAATAAGTTAGGGTACAAATTCCTCTACCTATGGCTTCTAAGGAAGTTGTTGTTCCCATAGTTGTTGAACAGTTTAACAACGTTGAACAACATATTAATGATCAAACACTCCATAATGAGGTTATCACTCCTGAGTCGATTGTAGAATAACCACAAAGGATAGCATTAAGGAGATCTCAAAGAGAAAGAAGATTTGCTATTTAAATGATTATGTAGTATATCTACAAGAATCTGATTTTGATGAAGGGACTAGAAAAGATCTGATTTTATTTGCGAGGGTCATAGAAAGTGATGACCCTACAAAATGATTGATGCCATGATTGATAAGTTAAAAATCAATGGACCGAAATCAAGTCTGGGACCTCGTTGAATTGCCTAAAAGTTGTAAAACAATCGACTGTAAATAGGTCTTTAAGACCAAGCGTGACTCTAAAGGCAATGTTGAATGACAAAAGGCTAGACTTGTGACCAAATGTTTACTCAGAAATGAGGCATTGATTATAAAAAGACCTTCCCTTCCATGTGTAAGAAGGACTCTCTTAGAAACATTATGGCTTTAGTTGCACATTATAATTTAGCATCAAATGGACGCGAAAAAGGTTTTTCTGAATGGGATTTTAGAAGAAAAAGTCCATATGGATCAACCCAAAAGTTTTCTAGTAAAGGAAAAATAACAAATGGTTTGAAAATTAAAAAAGTCAATATATGGAATCAAACAAGCTTTCAGACAATGGTACCTTAAGTTCAATGGTACTATTACATCCTTAGATTTTAAGGAAAATATTATTGATCGATGTATTTATCTGAAGATTAGTGGGAGTAAGTTTATACTTTTTATTATGTATGTTGACGACATATTGCTTGCCAACAGTAATCTTGGCCTGTTGCATAAAACTAAGGAATTTCTCTCTAAGAATTTTGAAATGAAAAATATGGGTGATGTAACTTATGTGACAGGAATATAGATATTTTGGGATTGATCACGTGGATTGTTGGGGTTATTTTAGAAAAAGTTCTAAAGAGATTTGTTATGAAGAACTGTTCAGCTAGTGTTGCTCTAATATAGAAATGGAATAAGTTTAGCCTGCATACACAGAAGGAATGGGAACATAAGCAAATGGAAGAAATTCCTTATGCTTCTGCTGTTGGAAGCTTGATGTATGTTTAAACTTGCACTAGACTAGACATTAGATTTGCAATTGGTATGCTCGGCAGATGCCTAAGTAATCTTGGAATGAATCATTGGAAAGTCTCAAAGAAAGTGATGAAATATTTGCAAGGGACAAAGAACTACATGCTCACATATAAAAGATCTAATAACGTATGGCTACTCAAATTCAAATTTTGCTGGATGCATTGATAGTCAAAAGTCAACATTCAATTATTTGTTCCTACTAGTTGGAGGAGCGACCACTATCACTGCTTCGTCCACTATGGAAGTTGAATTTGTGGCGTGCTTTAAGGCCACTATTCATGGATTGTGGTAGCAAAATTTTATCTCAAGTCTTGAAATTGTCAGCACTATCGCTAGGTTACTGAGAATTTATTGTGATAAAACTACAATATTCTTTTTCTCCAAGAATGACAAATATTCTAAGGGTGCTAAGCACATAGAGCTCAAATATTTTGTGGTTAAAGAGGAAATTTAGAAACAAGTGTATAGAAATTATACAGACGGAGCTCGTGATTGCATATCCATTGACAAATGATTTACCACGAAAGACATTTAAGGAACATGTTAATAGAATGGGTATTTATAGTAGCCAATAATGTTTATTTGGATTGCATTATAGTTATTACTTTTGACACTAGAGATATCATTGAATGTGTTTCTCATATTTCCTGTTTTTCGTAATTATACATATATGAGCTTGGATGAATGATAACATGAATAGTCTTTGGCAAAGATATAATGGTCGGACCTTTATGATACTTCTCACTTATAGACTATGGTTAAATGATTTGATAGTGTTGGAGTACATGGAAGGAACTATGTCGCTTTGTTGATGTAAAACCGCCATGACTCGCACTTGTGGGTTGTTTAACTATAGTATTATGGTAAGGCATTGAAATGTTGCGGGTCTTATGTTTACCTTAACTATCTCAATACATATATTATTGTCATATGGGTCAAGTGGGAAAATGTAAGAAATTGTCCCACGTGGCGTGGCACATATTTGCTTAATTATTGGGATTAGTCAAATGTTACAATCCTATACAATTTTGGTAATCAAAATTCTAGATCAATTAGTGAAGTTATTTTCTACTTGGATTCAATATTTGATAAAAAGAGAATCATTATAAGAAGAAACCTTGTCCTCTCTCTGCCCCATAAAAGGCACACAATATCCGTCATTTTGGGGCAACAAAATTGAGGGTTAAGCGAGAGAAACCGTTTTCCAGTGTTTTCACTTTTCTTCAAAGGTTTGTCTAGCTCTTCCAAAGGTTACTCTCATGGATTCAGGTATGGCAATTCTTTTCCACATAATTGTAAGTGAGAATCATGGTTATTCAAGTTCTTGGGTATTATGATAAATTTACACTGTCTACTCATTGTGGAATGATTGACGTTTCTCCGAACATGGTCTTGTCTCAAAACTTAAATGTCACACAAGCATTGAATGTGGAGATTATGGAAATGGGAACCTCTTTATACTGGCAATTTGCCTTTCAATTCCCCTCCACGCAGCAGTTTCTTCGAATCATGTCCTTTTATTGGTGATGCAAATGCGTCTACGTTCACTAGTGTAGAGTCCAATACCCAATCCTTAAATGGCATCGTCTTGGATGGTGATGCTTAGCATTTGTTTAGACCCATCAAATTATATTTCTTTTTTTTTTGTCTTTTTATCAATCACACATTCTCCAATAAAATAATATTACACATAAATTCAAAAAAAAAAAAATTTATTTTTAATCACACATTCTCCAAAAAATTATTATTCCAAAATCAAATTTTCATTATGATGTAAGAATAATGAAGGCCAAATGGGCGTTTATTCATTTGGATTTTTTAATCAAATCCCTCAAAATTTTGTTCTTCCAGAGTTGGCAACCGACTTCTCTTGTGGGTATGTCTGCTTTCCTCCCTCTCCTTCCTTCTCTTAAATGAAGTTGAATTGTGAATTAAAAGGATTGAAGAAAAATAAATGTAATTACCCATTCCACTTAATGAATTCACCAAGTATTTTTTGTCTTAATACAGAGGAAGTTACCAAAATCGCATCTTTGAGAAGTGAAGTTTTTGTAAACTTTTAACTTCATAAGATTTTACTTGAAAGAATAAAAATTCAAAAAAATTTCTTCAAATAATTACTATTCTAAAATATATTTTTNTTTTGTCTTAATACAGAGGAAGTTACCAAAATCGCATCTTTGAGAAGTGAAGTTTTTGTAAACTTTTAACTTCATAAGATTTTACTTGAAAGAATAAAAATTCAAAAAAATTTCTTCAAATAATTACTATTCTAAAATATATTTTTCCCAAAAACTCGAGCCCAAACAAATCAGTAGAGAAAATATAAAATATTTTTTAGTTCTTTCAGCTGCTAAACCCATTATTCACAACTCCTAACTATTGAATCACGAAAAAGGTAAGAAGTAGCTGGTTCGTTACTATCATAGATTTGATGCCTTCTGATTTTTTCTTCATCCCCAATCATCATAAATCAAATTCAGTAAAAAAAAAAACATATAATTATTAGCTAAAGAAAGGGAGTATTTCAAAATTAAATCAAGGGAAGGAGGAAAAATAATGTATCTACCTTGTCACCGAAAAACCCTAGCAAAGAGAAATATTTCGGAGCTAAAGGCAGACGCACAAATATACGATTGAATACATATATTTGTGGTTTAATTTGGTATCGCCTAACGATAGATTCCTCGATTCATTCATATAAATCAAGAAATTGCAATATTAGGCATCGTATTCACATCATCTCCAATCAATCATCAAACTTTTACTGTAATTATAAACAATACAACAGAGGTAGATTTGTATGAGAATAGATCAGAGATAGATTCGTATGCACACAAACACAGAGCGAAAATAGATCAGAGGTAGACTTCATATATATAGAGCAGCTGAGAGGGAGTCCATGGGGATTTTAGGGTTTGTTTTTTAAGATAGTGGAGGAACAAATGGGCCGAAATTTCAAGTAGCCCAAAAAGAATTAGAAAACACGAGTACTAAGGGAACTTGCCAAAAAAAAAAAAAAACAGAG
>CAIGRT010046423.1:0-11601 GCA_903798405.1 Fraxinus platypoda | reverse complement strand
ACGGCTCACTGGTAGAATAGCCGCATTAAATCGTTTCGTCTCAAGGGCCACTAAAAATTGCTTGCCCTTCTTCAAAATCCTCAAAAGAGGCAAGGAGTTCCAATGGACCACAGAGTGCGAAGAGGCGTTCCAGGAGTTGAAAAACTACTTAGGATGGACGCCCCTCCACAGCAAGCCAAAGGAAGGAGGACCTCTATCATTGTACTTGGCAGTGTCTGAGGGCTCAGTCAGCTCAGTACTTGTACGAGAAGAAGGAACGCATCAATCACCAATCTACTATGTAAGCAGGGCCTTGGTAGCCGTCGAAAAGCACTATCTTGATATGGAAAAATTGGCTCTCTCCCTAATCACTGCGTCTCGAAAGCTGAGGCCATACTTTCAAACCCACTGTATCCATGTTCTAACAAACTTTCAGGTCCTTCAGAAGCCAAACGCTTCGGGAAGGTTACTAAAGTGTCAGTATAGCTCAGTGAGTTCAACATAGCCTACATAACCCGGACAGTAATCAAGGGCCAGGCCCTAGTTGACTTTGTTGCAGAATTCGCCAAGGACCCTGAGGCCGAAGTAAGCATGGAACCAGCAGAGCCTCCCACTTGGAACCTCTTCGTGGATGGTTCCTCCGGAGAGACGGGCTCTGGGGCTGGCGTCGTTTTGGATAGCCCAGAAGGGCATAAACTTAACTGTACGGTGAGACTAGGCTTTAAGGCTTCCAATAATGTGGCCGAATACGAGGCCCTCATAGTTGGCCAAGGAGTTACAGGTGAAGAGATTGACCATCAGCAATGATTCACAGCTGGTAGTGAATCAGGTTAATGGACGCTTCGCAGCTAGGGACAAGTACATGGCAATATACTTGAAGCTGGTTATGGATTTCCTCTCCAACTTCGAGAAGTTCGAGTTGATGCAGGTGCCCTGACATGAGAATGCCCATGCGGACGCCTTATCCAAATTGGCTAGTAGCAAGGACTCGGAGCTGCTCAAAATAATGCCTATTGAACACCTAGCGGAACCCTCTATCAAAAAGGGAGAAGAGTTGATGTGGATTGAGAGCACTCCCCCTTGGATGCATCCGATCCTAGCTTATTTGAAAGAGCACACCTTGCCAGACAATGAAATCGAAGCTCGACAACTTCGAAGAAGGGCTGCACACTTCGTTTTCCAAGATGATATTCTGTATAAGCGAGGATTTTCATCCCCCCTCCTCAGATGCACCGGAGGAGATGAGGCAAACTACATTCTGAGAGAGGTCCATACAGGAGTTTGTGGAAATCACTCCGGAGGACCGGCCTTAGTCCACAAGATACTCAGGCAAGGATACTACTGGCCAACCCTGAAAAGGGACGCAATAGAGTTTGTGCACAAATGTGACAAGTGTCAGCGTTTATCCAATGTGCAGAGGTAGCCCTCCCAAGAACTCACTGTCGTGTCCAGCCTTTGGCCCTTCATTGGTCCTTTACCTAAGGGAAGGGAAAGCGCTGGCTTCGCCATCGTTACTATAGATTGCTTTACGAAGTGGGTCGAGGCAGAACCGTTGTCTAAAATCACCGAGGCAAACACTTTAAAATTTCTCTGGAGAAACATCATCTGCAGATTTGGCATACCTCACTCTCTAGTCTCAAACAACGGCAAACAATTTGATAACAAGAAGATCAGGGACCTATGCGATGAGCTCGGGATCAGAAAACATTTCTCTTCACCTCATCATCCCCAAGCCAATGGCCAGGTCGAAGCCGTCAACAAAACCATCAAGCTCACCCTGAAAAAGAAATTAGACGTTTCCAAAGGAGCCTGGGTCGATGAACTTTCCCAAGTCCTCTGGGCCATCAGAACCACTTATAAAACTGCAACTGGGGAGACCTCATTCTCAATGGCTTATGGTGCCTAAGCAATGAGCCCTGTAGAGGTTGGCGTTCATTCTCCTCGTCGCATCCATTTCAACGAAGTGATAAATGACGACCTGAGGAGGCTTGAACTCGAATTGATCGAAGAAAAGAGAGACGAATCTCAGGCTAAACTTGCCTCCTACCAACGCAAAATGATGCGATACTACAATACCAAAGTGAAAAGGAGAGCCTTCCGTATCGACGACCTAGCGCTCCGAAAAGTTTTCCCATCATCCAGGGATCCGGGCACTAGGACCTTGGGGTCGAATTGGGAAGGTGCATACCGAATTGCCGAAGAAATAAGGCATGTCACCTACAAGATCGAAGATCTGGGGGGAGAAATGATGCCCCACCCATGGAACATCGAACATCTGAGGAAGTACTATCAATAGGATGCTCTTACCTATGTAAATGTTGCAAATTAAATGAACAAAGTGTTTCCTACTTCCATTTCTTTTCAATGAACCAGCTGATGCGATGTTACTTGATATTCATTGGCTTCTTCCATTTTCTTAAATGGTTANATGAACAAACTGTTTCCTACTTCCATTTCTTTTCAATGAACCAGCTGATGCGATGTTACTTGATATTCATTGGCTTATTCCATTTTCTTAAATGGTTAAGTCCAGCCGATGCAATGCTACTTGATATTCATTGGCTTCTTCCATTTTATTAAATGGTTAAGTCCAGCCGATGCGATGCTACTTGATATTCATTGGCTTCTTCCATTTTCTTAAATGGTTAAGTTTAGCCGATGCGATGCTACTTGACATTCATTGGCTTCTTCCATTTTCTTAAGTGGTTAAGTTTAGCCAATGCGATGCTATTTGTTATTCATTAGTTTTTTCCACTCAAGTGGCTACGTTTTGATGATGCGATCACACGAAAATAAAGTGACAACACTTGGAAGAAAATAAATTTCATTTGCTGCAGAATGAGTCCGAAGCCAAGTACAAAGGGAAAAGAAAGAACAAAACCTAATCTACGTTTACAATAGCCCATTCCCCCACTTCTTCCTGAGGAGCCTCCTCTGCCTTCTCCTCGACCACTGGTCGGTCCCCAGTATAGCCTCCAAACTCCTCCTCTAAAAAGTTTATATCAAGCTCCGGATGTCTCTCCCGCAGACGAGACATAATCTTCTGGGCACTCCATGAAGCCCAGTAGTTGGCGAAGTCGTCATATTCCTTGGTTTTTTCGAATTTAGCCTTGTAGTCTTCTACTGCCGCATCCCTAACTGTCTTCACTTCGGCCCTTAGAGACTCAATCTCCCTTGCTTGAGCTTCAAAAAGCATCTTCAATTCGGCTTTTTGCTTGTTGGCCTCAACCAGAACCTCTGAAGCAATTCTCTGGTGGTCATTGTCATGGTCGACTTTTTTTGTCAAAGCCGCCACCTGGGAAACTGATTCGTGTAGCTCATTCCTGAGCCGATTTACTTGAATTTCAGCTGAATCTAGTTTGGAGATGGCCATGACCCATTTCTCCTCGATCTCTTCGACCTCCTTCTTGGCCTTTGCCACCTCGGCCTCCCAGTTCGACGAGGCCTCGATCCTACTCTCCAACTCCTCATTCTTCTTTCAAAGGCCTCGAATCAGGTCCTCCGCCACCGTGCCCATACTTAGTGCCCGGGCCACATAGGCATTATTAGCCGTTTGAGGTCTTCGATCTCGCACGAGGCAGCGTGATCTTGCCAGGACCCAGTCCAATACTTGTTGTGGACTCGAGCGGCAGCGGCGGTTTTCGGAGGCAGTATCTCCAATACTACCTCTGAGAGGTCGTAATCCTTGCTTCCCAGAAAATCAGCCGCCTTAGTTCGAGCAGGGGCCTTTACAGGTTTCTTCAGTTTCTTCTTGGTCGGCCTCTCGGAGATGAAGGCAGTGATAGGCATGATGGCCTTGGGAATCGTTGAAGAGGCCGCGACGGTCACCCAGGATTGGATGGGAGGAGTCTCCATTGACGAAGCCGAAGTAGAGGCCCCCGCCGAGCCAGTCCTTTTTCTTTTTACGAGGGGGCTCCTTCCTCCACCTCGTCTTCCTCAGCAGGCTGCTGAGCCTTGCTGAAGGAAAGCAATCGCTCCGACTCCTTCTTATAAGCAGCTGAGCTTGTCTTGAGCAATTTCGCCTTTGTGATGCTCCGACGAATAGTGGCAAAATCTGGCCTTGGAACCTTCTTCTAATTAAAGTCGCCTACAAAAATAATATTGTTAAGTACGCTGGGGATCGAATAAACACTTAATGAAGGACAGAATTGACTTACTTTGGTTCACCATCAGGCCGTGGAGGACAAAAGAAGTATTCTTGTCTATCAGCTCGTTGTAGCTCCTCTCTGATAGGGGCGTTCGATAGAGCTGACTAATGATGTCCCACTCCTCTTCGGATATCTCGCACCTCGAGAGAAAACCTGCAAACAACAAGGATATTAAGACTATAAGAAAGATGTTAAAGGAGAATCGACTCGGGAAAGACACTTACTATTTGTGGAGTAGGAAGTAGGGATGGTAAGAGGTGCCATGGAGTCGTTCTCCATGGTGTCCCACCTCCCGACTGCCCAAAACTCGGAACTCTTCCATCCCTTGATCAAGGTGGGCACCCCAACTGCGAATGGAGAGTGGGACCCCCCGGAGCCAGAAAGTACCAACCCTTGCTCTTTTTCCCCCAGCTACGCTTTTCGTAAGTAAAAGGAGTGGAACACACTAAATGGCATGCCTACCCCTATGCTGACTCGACGCCATAACATCCATGTTCCCACCATTTGGGACCACGAGTTCAGGTTGAGCTGGGTCGGGGCCAGCCCATAGGACCGAAGCACTAGCCTAAAAAATGGGTGAAATAGAAGTCTGAGGCCTGCCCTAAACAAATTTTCACTCACCGCCACACACCCCGGCCTATGGTAACAAGCCCTCTCGTTTGGCTCGGGTAGAATCAGTTCTACGCTATCCGGGATCTTGAAGACCCTCCTGCACTTCTCTAAAGTTTCCAGAGTGGCAGTTGAAGGATATTTGGAAGCCTCCCATTGAATGGAAGTATCTGCGAGGGAGCGGGAACGCCTCCACATGTTCTCTCTGGCCCTAATGGCCCTACCCAACTCGTCCGGGGTAATGAAAATGGGCTCCCTAAGTTCAGAACCCTCCTCGCCTCGCCTCTTTTCGCTCGCCGCCCCACTAACAGGACCCTCAGCCATCCCAAAGGATTCTCAAAAGTTCGAAAAAAAGAAGGGGAAAAAACAAGAAATGCAATATTATCTAGATTCGAAAACAAGTCAATTGCCGGAATTCTCAAAATGTTTGTCAGAGCTTCAGTTATTCGTCGGAGAAGAAAATCGCAATGAGTTCTTCAGAATTCGAAGGCACTTTTGAAATTTCAACAAAGGAAAAAAGTGAAAGTGGAAAGATAGGGCCTTATATAGACATCTTAAGACTCTCCCCGACCATTGGATCGTCACAAGCTGCATCTAGACCATTCAAATCCAAAACCCACGATCATCGTTGAAACCAAGAGTCATACGGACCAAGGGTCTTGATGAGGAGGTGAGCTTCACGTGCGATCAAGATGCGTTATCTTGGGAGTAGGGGCCGTCATCATCATTGCCATTTATGGCAAGGGAGGCATGCCTTGGAAGCAAGCAAACGCCTCCCATAATTGCCTTGGGAAAACGCGAAAGATTTCAAATCATTAACACGTAACCCAAAGCTTCGGCTGTGTCGACACGTCGCATCAATACTCCCTCTCGCCCCGTCCTCCAGCTAGGACTTCGTCTTGTAACAACTTTCCTCAAAGTTGCCAACACCTCTCGCTTCTTCCTCCAGCCAGGACTTCGTCTTGCAACAACTTTCCTCAAAGTTGCCAACACCTCTCGCCTCATCCTCACGCCAGGACTTCATCTTGCAACAACTTTCCTCAAAGTTGCCAACACCTCTCGCTTCGTCCTCCAGTCTGGACTTTGTCTTGCAATAACTTTCCTCAAAGTTACCAATACCTTCGCTTCATCCTCCAGCCAGGACTTCGTCTTGCAACAACTTTCCTCAAAGTTGCCAACACCTCTCGCATCGTCCTCCAGCCAGGACTTCGCCTTGCAACAACTCACCTCAAAGCTGCCAACACCTCTCGCTTCGTCCTCCACCCAGAAATGTAGCGATTCTTTCTCCCATTCATATTCTACGCTTCACTTTTCCATATGGGCTTCGATCCTGCCCCGCTTTCTGTCTCCTCTGCAACCAACGCATGCGCCCTTCAGATGACGCGACATAACCACCTCTACAAAGTCCATGCATTATATGAATATCCATACAAGGACTTGAGGAACTATTGTTACGGGTCCTCTGAGGCCCCCCATCT
This sequence comes from Fraxinus platypoda, assembly GCA_903798405.1. Classification (NCBI taxonomy): domain Eukaryota; kingdom Viridiplantae; phylum Streptophyta; class Magnoliopsida; order Lamiales; family Oleaceae; genus Fraxinus; species Fraxinus platypoda. The sequence continues at coordinate 5,387 of CAIGRT010046423.1, read as the reverse complement.
CACCCATACACCTAGACCGCCACGTGTTGGTCGAGCTGAGCTGGGGTTCCACATGGCGAACGAGCTGAACACGTGATGGGCAAGCTGATTCAACAACCCTGAACTGAAGCGCTATCGCCCCAAATTATATTGGGATCAAATTAATTTGGTTAAGTAATCTTTCCTCAATCATACCAAATTAATATAATCTTATAAATAAGACGAGTTTAGACTGAATTATTCATTCATGATCAAAAAGACGTGATGAATAACACGAATAGAAACCTTAGAGTATTAAAAATTTGTACATCCTATCGACGTTGTGCATACTCCATAAGGAAGATGCATCTTTTTCCATCGTCCAGAAGTCTTCGTCCGACTAACAAGTCCATAGTCTACACAAGACGATATATCTTTGTCCATCCTCTTCACGTGGTCCTCTGAATTAGCTGTCTATATATATATATCTTCAATCTTTATACTCGTAACTCTGCCATTATACATGTATAAAGCCCGTGAACTCTTATTTTTGTCAATGTTTGCAATGGTTGCACGTAAGTCAATTGTACACATTATAGCGCCTTGTGGTGATCCCCTAAATAATGGTTGTGTCAAACCGATAAACTTATCCCCGCCCAGTCCCACTCTATCGGTCGATGAAGGTGTGCATGACACGACCCATCTCGAATCACCCTAGTGGACTTAAAACGTGACGTGTGCCTAAATGCCAGATTCACCACTAAGGCTGACTATGAATTACTCCAAAATGTGCCAAAATCAATTGCTTACGAAAAATATAATGTAATGGGCCCAAATAATTACTTCGTGCTTTATCAAATATATCATGTCACTCAATATGTCGTGTGACTATCACTTTGAAATCATCAAGCTCCCCTAGCTATAAAGAACCAATTGCTACCTGTAGGAAAAATCGTGGGAAAATATATGAGTTGATAGCTTAGTGAGTGGAAAATTTGAAAATATTTATACTTTATCGTTTATACATATTTGTTGAAAATCAATCGAGTTTGTATTATTTAACAGTTCACAATATAACATCAGATATTAATAATCAAGCCATGAGACATTCTCGTAACCATGATATAATCATCTACTAAAATCTATACCATCATATCATCAAATCAAATGTATCAGGAAATCTACCAAAAATGTACCCTCTGATTGAAATCTGTAATATGATCATACTCGCGTAAACTGCCTCTTGGGCCAAACACTCCCGACACTGGCCTCAAGCCCCCTCAGTGAATGGAAGTGAATCTCAAAGACCTTTCATAATCAATACTAGAACACAGCCAATGACCCTCAGTGAACTATATGTACACGGTCAGGTAATTAATTTATCAATACTTGAAAAATATTTAAGTTTTTCACTCACAGAATTCTCAGAAATGAACTAGATAGGTCGATAGGCTTTCCCACTTCTACACCACCTCTTGAATTAACAATATAATTAGTCAAATCAAAATAATGAGTAGTCATATAATGTAATTCCTCATTTGGTCTCTTGCATCCTTATTCACACAAAATATTATATTTGAGAGACTAATTGCTCCTAGTTGCTTTCTGTCTTCATTCTTCCTTTATTAATTGTACAATTAAACATACATGTCCACCAATTCCATTTCCTATACATCCTTCTTTAATTAACCGCGTTCATCTCTTTCCCATTCAATTTTCCCCAAACAATTACATCACATATGGCCATATACATACAGGTTGCTAATCAATTTCTCCAGCTAAGAACATAAATTTAATTATCGTAATCTCTGCTTACACTTTCTGAATTTCAATTCTAAATGTACCCCACATATAATTAAATTCCATAACCCTAATTAAAAGTAGTCTACCTTGCTCTTAAGACTTCTGTTGTAGCCTGAAATTCCCTGCATGCACTGATGCGATCGCATGACATTAACACTATGCGACCGCATAGTGTTATCTTCTTTTAAAATATGACAATTTGGTCCTTCAGCTTTACTTGTCCACTTTTTAGTCCTTTTCCAACTTTCTCTTGATCCAACGCATAATTTCACTACTCAATTGGATCTTTTCGTCTTTGTGTTTTCAATGCCTTCTCCGAGTCATCTTTTGAATATTTGCATCTTAGTCCCTGAACTTTGATTCTTCTTCATTTTAGTCCCTTTTCTCTCTTTTTCCCTCACTTTCACCACATTCACCAATGTTGACCTACAAATACAATTTATAACAAATTAAGCTATGTTTCACGCATAAAACGACGAATATCCAACTTTATGAACCGATATAAACGTGAAAAATACACTCTTATCAATGAAAATGGAGTAAAAAGCTTGTGCTTATGGTATTCTTCTTCATTTTGTCTTGCTTGGCTCGATATGTTCTCCTTCCTTACCACTTTGCTTCCTCTCTTTCTTCTCTCATTCTTTTCCTATCTTTCCTCCTTTTTTTCCTTCTTTTCTTTCCCTTTCGTCCTTCTGTTTCTCGATTCTTCCCCTATGCTCTCTCTTCTCATAATGAAATGAGTCCATTTCATTTATTTAATTAGATTAATATTGTGCAATTGCAAGTCAAGTCCCCAATCTTCATATAATATAATATTTAGTCCTTTCATTTCCAATAATATAAACTAAATCCCTAGATTCCTTTATATATTATTTCTAGCCCTTCAAGTATTAGCAATTACCAATTAAACCCCATGAAAATCATTTATTTAACTTAGTCTTTATTTGACTTTGATTTTGATGGTTGAATTCCTTGACTTTGACTAAAAATGAGTAGGATGTAACAATCTTACATCCTGCAAAATTTTCGTCCTCAAAATTCAGTCAACTAGAATTCGAATGCATAAAGGTATAAAGTACACACAATGAATTATTTCTCCATCAACCATTAACTAGACACAACTTTATTATATCTTGCATCTTATAGGGCTTCTTCTGAGTTAACCTTTTTTTTTTTTTTAATTCACTGATAATCTTAAAGCACAAATTAAAGCTAATAGCTACTAAGCCTTAGAAATAGACAATACCTTCTTAAATACTGGAGAAACCCATTGTGAACTCCATCAATGAATAATTGGACTCAAGTTCCAAATAACATCTCAAAGACCAATACATGATATTGTCAACTTTTCATTTTATCACTCTTAGAAAAAATCAATTATTTCCCAATTTAAAGTTAAGGATACTGCTTTCATACTCGCTAAATCTTCATCTTATATTATAATTGAACTATCCTTTAATCAAATCCTTTTTTTATTACAATGGTTACATACTAAGACCAAATAACATTCTTTCACCAATTCCATCATAATAGGTACGTCCTTAGAATATTTCAATGTCATATATAACCCCAATTATCGCTACTTGTGTCTAGTTCTTATATTTCAATTCCATGAAAAATAAATAATTATCCAAGTCCTCTTTAATTAACAAACTAGAGTTGATAACCCCTCTTCTAAACTTGTCTTCATAATGTCTGATTGCACAATGTAATATAGTTATATAACTTTCTACAAATATGTCAGAGACAATGCTCAAACTCCACTATATAAATAGCAATCTTATATAAATATAATTTTATAAATTTATCCCATGAACTGACTATATCATTTGAAAAGAATCTTGTAACCTTTATTGATCTGTCAACAATTATCCAAATACCATTTAATTTATAAAATGAGTCCATTTCATTTATTTAATTAGATTAATATTGTGCAATTGCAAGTCAAGTCCCCAATCTTCATATAATATAACATTTAGTCCTTTCATTTTCAATAATATAAACTAAATCCCTATATTCATTTATATATTATTTCTAGCCCTTCAAGTATTAGCAATTACAAATTAAACCCCATGAAAAGATGTAAACATAAACCAACTTATAAATGATTGTGTTACTACTTTTAATAATGATGACCTTTTATGATAGAACACCAATTCTTAACATGATATTGGAGCCTCTTAAGCTCCAACGAGCAATTCGATAAGATTAAGACTCAAAAAATTTGAGTACACGGATTTCAAGATTGGCCTGCTCAAACGAGCCACAATCTTGCGGGGGCATATTAAGGGATAAAATCTCACATCGAATAAAGATGAAAATATAGACCAATTTATAAGAGTTTGTGCTACTCCCCTTAATAAGGTTGACATTTTAAGATGGAACCCCAATTTTAACATGGTATTAAGGGATAAATTTTCACATTGAATAAAGATGAAAATATAGACAAATTAGATTAATTTTGGGGTTCTGTCTTAAAAGGTCAACCTTATTAAGAGGAGTAACCCAAACTCTTATAAATTGGTCTATATTTTCATCTTTTTTCGATATGGTATTTTATAACACACTTCAGCAAATTGCAGAGACTTTAGGGAAGAAGGATTGGAATTTTAGTGTACATCCATGCAGTGGAGAATCGAATTGGAATGACCTAGATTCATATTTTCCAATTTCGAATTCAGTCATCTACAACTGCTCGTTTGATGATAGCGCCTCTTGTCATATTGTTAGCATGTAAGCATTTCGATCTTGAGTTCAATTTAGGTTTCGAAATTAAAAACTTTTTGAAAAAATTGAACCAAATCACTAATAATAATAATAATAAATAGATTATATTAGCAAAATTTAAATTGAGTACTTATCTATAAGTTTTATTTGATCTCAATCAAGTCATTTAACTCAAGGCATTCAAATTTTTATTTAAAATAAAGGATGCATTTGGCTTTCCACTTTTTGACATGAATAACGTTATTTGTCCAGTGATGGATTATCACCTTATGTGGCAATACAAAGCCATGCAGGGACATAGAATCCATGTCATTGGACCTGCATTCAATGTCATCTAAAAATGATGATACATCATCATGATTATCACCTTATGTGGCAATACAAAGCCATGCAGGGACATAGAATCCATGTCATTGGACCTGCATTCAATGTCATCTAAAAATGATGATACATCACCACGATGATAAATAACATTACTCAACATGATGTCGAAACCACTATCTATTTGTATGTTATAATGATTCTATTTAATAAATTACAAGTTTTAACGCTTCCCTTCTTTGACTATTTAAACAATAATTGAATACTTTAGCCATTAGCACCTCATTTGGTAAATTATGAAATAAAAGATGCTAAATCATGAAATAAAAGATGTGGGAAGAACAATAAATATTTATTGGAAACCAAAAAGTGAAGAATAATAAAAAAAAAGAGTAATTGTTGCAATGTTTTAAAATTTTCACTCTTTAATTATGTACTAGATAGTGAGGTTGACACGACCCCGTCTCGAGTCACCCTAGTGGACCCAGACTGGCGTGCGCCGATGATGAATTCCAGCTAGATGCTGGACCCACCACCAAGGCCACATAGACTGTTCTACGACTGGTTGACTTTTCTAT
>CAIGRT010046421.1:0-15921 GCA_903798405.1 Fraxinus platypoda | reverse complement strand
AAATTTTTAAAAACCAATTCACCCCTCTCTTAGTTAGCCAATCTTAGACTTTCACTAAAAACATTGAAAATAAGCGTTTAAATAAACTTTTAAAATTTTAAATTCTAAGAAAATAAATTCTAAAATTCTAGAAATATAAATTTTTAAAATATAAAAAATTCAAAAAATAAATTCAAAAAAAATTAAAAAATCCTAAAAATAAAATTCTTAAATTCTTAAAAATAAAAATAAAAATAGTTCAAACTCTTATTGGTTATTTATATACAAATTCTAAAATAAAATATATTTTAATGAACGAGGATAAAAATTCTCAATGCACGTCATTAATTTTTAGTTTTTTTTTACTTCTATATTTTGTCAACTTAATTTATTATTTATTTTTATTTTACTTTTTCTATGAAAAAAATATTGTAAGATTCACCAACTTTAAAATTATATATAACTTGATAATAAATTAATATAGAATTGTTCTATTTTATTGAATAATCAAATTTCATGAAATAAAATATCATAAAATAATTTTTCAAAAATTCAAACCAAATATGTGTTAGAGTTTTCTGTTTTGAAAGACATGTATTCAGAATAACAAACAAAACATGTTTTCGGTAATCTTAAAACAATATATCCTCAAAATAAAAAATTGAAAATATACTCAAAACTGAAAATGAAATGCAAACCACGGAACATAAGATCACATGAAATTAATGATATGATGGAAGATCACCTTGACATATGTTGAATCCTAACTATAGGTAAAATACATGTATAAAATGGGCATTTCTACCAAGAAAATAGAAAAAGTGAAAGGCCGATTAGCCTTAAACAACACACCAATCATCATTTGACATTTCTCAAGATCATAAGCTTGAAATCAACTGAAAAATCCATCACATGAAGCTTTTTTTCTCTTGAAAATTGTCTAGCACATTTTATGTTCTATATACTATTCTCATTTATGAATAAAAACTTTCGAGAGCACATCATATTGCATGTGTCTTTATATGGATGTGGACCAGACGGTGATGGGTGGGGCTGGGGTGGGGTGGGTGGATGGGGGATAATGAGAATAGAATAGTAGTAGACACTAGAGTTCCATACCAAACAAAGTTTTATGGCATGTGCCAAATACCCAACAAAGAATATGGACTTTAGTATAGAGGAAGGAGTTTGTCACTCTCACACTGACCATCATCTAATGCAGATGCCAATTAATTAGTGCAGCAACAAAATTGTTGTCACAATCTACGACTCGACGTCATTCGATAGTCTAGATGATTCATTAAGAAAAGATAAAAAGGTAACCATATTCTTTAATCTTTATTTATATCATAGCAAGTCGTGTTAAATTTCGTATATACTATTTCTATTGACTTGCTCGATTTATACGACGTCGCTATTAGAGACCTAAACATCTTTAGATTTTTGACAAAACAACTCAAATCGTCATCCCAAAAAATATTTTCAGATTTTAAAAGTGTTATGAAGTGATTTTTACGCGTGAAATATGTACTTGTCTGAAGTTGACAATTATGTGTTGTATTCACGTACGAAGTGTGTATATATCTAATTTGTCAATCGTGTCACTTGTTATACCAAAGAAAACATGACGAATAGTGTGTCTTCGCCCACTAACTGAGTACAGAAATAGTTGTGAACATACTTCACTCTCCCCCAGCACTAACAATCAAGAGCAGAGCATCCAAACACGCCCGAGCAACAATTTTATCGAAATCCACACAACTCGACCTATAATTGCATCAAAACAAGGTCCTCTAGCCATGGAATAGAGACATCATACCGAATCATGTCTTTGCAACACTAAATGAAAATCTGAACACAATTCCAAATCACAAACTACGACATAATCAATCCTTCACTTGCAAGTCATCTTACAGAAGTCAAAAGACGAGCACAAGCAACACCTAACATGTTTACAAGCAACACTATTTGCATCACTGATATTGAAAGGTATTTGTTAGAGGGACTATTCACAGCCTTAGAATGCAAATGCTATATTTGGGAAAGTTAAAGATAGACTTTCTGTAGTGACAACATTTGTTTGATTAGAATTATGTTGTGTGTGGCAAGTTTGGCACTAAGGATTAGGATAGGAGAATAATGTTAAAAGAATTAGGCCTGCTTTGAAAGCTACTCTCAACTGTAAACTTGTTTTAAAAAGTTCATCTATCTTATTTATCAGGGTTAAATCCAACAATGGCCATTCAATTTTATATTTAGTGTCACAATGACCACCCAATTTGATTTTGTTTCATCATGGCTACTCATTTCATATAATGTTTCACCATGATCACTCAACTTATTTTCACCATTTCTACTAATTTTAAAAGGGGTGAAACGGTAACTTTGCATTATATATAAAATAAATTTTAAAAAAACAAAATTAAAATAAAATATTATTTAAAAAATAAAAAACTTATTTAAAAACAATGTTACTTAAAAAATAAAATAAAAAAATAAGAAATTATTTTTTAAAAATGTTACTTAAAAAAATAAAATAAATAAAAACTTATTTTACAATAAACGTTTTTAAAATTAAAAAAAAAAAACTTATTTTTTTTTCAAATATATATATATATATATATATATATATATATATATAATACAAAATTATAGTTTTATCCCTTTTAAAATTAGTAAAAATGGTGAAGAGAAGTTTGATGACTTTGATAAAATGTTATATGAAATTTGGTAACCATGATGAAACGTTATATGAAGTTGGCTGGCTATGATGAAATAAAATCAAATTGAGTGACCATGGTGACACTAAGTATAAAGTTGGACGGTCATAATAAAACAATATCAAATTATGTGGTTATAGTGATACTAAATATAAAGTTGAGTGGTCATTGGGGAAACCCTATTTATCACCATCACCGACCCTTGAGTTTATTCTACTTCACACTTGACCTTCTCGTAGTTTCTTTGATGGAACACGTTCAATTGTACGTAAAAGTATGTCAGACTTGATTCAATTATGTCTTTTTTTCTCTTAATTATTTTTCTTTTATCTTCGTTCCATCAAGTGATAAAACCCGCATCAGTTAAAGATGATATTTTAAGATGAAAGGTTAAGACTTAAGATAAAATGAGCAATTCGATGACTTAAAATCAAACAAGCAGGCATATTTAACAATTATTATTTTCAAACGAGTCACCATTTTGGAAGAATGTGTTGTGTGTGAAATTTCATCCCATGCAAAATTTACTCAAGTGAAACACGAGAAGAAAAAGAAGTAAATTTTTTTTCTATTATTAGAAAACCCACAAAAAGCTTTATATGGCAATTTTGAAGAAATCAAACCCACCATCATTTAAAAATATAATAATAGGGAGTGCTGAGAGCGCCTCCTGTGTGTAAGGTGTTAAAATTTGAACAAAAAGTATGTATATTGATATCACTTGTTAGGAATAGAAGAAACGAGAGCAATCACAATATAAGAACAATTGACAGAAGAATGAAGAATTTTATTAATATGGAGAAAGAATACAAAATAATTGTGTTTCTAACTTTGATTTTAACTCGAACAAAAATTATGTATGTTGATACCACTTGTTAGGAATAGAAGAAATAAATTTATATGACACAATACGAATTATCAATCACAACACAAGAACACTTGACAAAAGAATGAAGAATTTTATTAATATGGAGAAAGAATACAAAATAATTGTGTTTCTAACTTGATTTTAATTCATACAAAGTCACATGAAAATCAAGAATCACGTGGACTATATATAGAATACAAAAGAATATGTTATGATTGGAAAGATGATAAAAAATTGCGTCAAAAGAAAGAAAGAAATTTTCCCCAGATATATACGGTGCTTGAGCGACAATCTCGCACCAAGCGAGTAGCATGCAAGCTCGAGTGTTAGGCGAGCAACGATGGCAGCGCTTCCAAGGGCGTCGGCACTGAGTTTCAGTCCCAATTGATTCCAAACGCCCAATTTTTGTCTCAAAACTTCTCATACCTCTTTAACACTTATTTCAACCAATCCACAAATATCGAACAAAATTTGGGTCACAAAATAACAAATTTCTACCTTGACACGAATTCCATTACAACGAAAAAAGTTTTAAATTTCTCCACCTGGAGACAGATTCAACTGTAAGGAATACACCAATGGCTTTTCAACAAGACTCCCCAACCGAAAATTCTCCCCATCTTCCACAAAGTCCAACTGGACAAATCCAATCAATTGAATCCAAATACTACTCAACAGAATTACCTCGGGCACCAAAGTTTGCTCGAATTATCATCACGAGCAATAAAATCACAAATAATTCAAAAGTTACCAAATAGGGCAGAAACACATTTTGAAACGCCAAATGCTCTTGTTGGAGGTTCTTTACTAGACTCAACACATATGTCGTGGAGACTTAATATTTCTTTTAGATCTGTCTCTAAAAATTGAATACGATGGCACCGCTAGTGGTGGATAGCAATGCGACATTATCCATAACCTTTAAACTTAATTAAGTTGTATTCTTCAACATGAACCCCAAACCAAACTCCAACGGTACTGTACCAAACTAAATATTCACCAAAGTACTAAACATCATATTGATTTTCAAAGATTCTGCACAACCTTGTAAAACATACAACTAGGACCTTTGCTACCTCTCCAACACAACATGGGCACATTTACAAACTTTCAAGACTCCACATTTATCAATGAATTTGTACCCCTTTGAATCAAGAGTAGTCAAGAGATAAGATTTCTCTTCAAATCTGGAACGTGTCTTACTGCATCAAGTGTTCTGACCGTCCCATCCAACATCTTAAGTTTGACCGTTACAATACCGGCTATCTTACATGGTGAGTTGTTCATAACTACAACATTTTTCGAAACTTCTTCGTATGTTGAAAACAAATTCCGATTGGAACACATAGTGCAAAATGTATCAAGAATCCAATCATCTTCAGGTTTGGAATTGGCTCAGAAATAACCAAAAGTTTCCATCACTCAAATAGTTGTCTGCAACATTGGTTCACCTGAAGTTCTGATTGCTTTCCCTTCTTAATTGCAGCTAATTTCTCTCTATTCTGCAACTTGTAGTAATCTTTCTTTATGTGCCCATTATTGTTGCAATATTTACAAACTTTATAACTAGAGTTAGATGTCAAATTTCCCTTCTTATGACCACCGTGAACAATAAGACCTTCTCTTTGAGTTTCAGATCCAACAAGATACTTCATCTTCTCCTTTAAAAATAAACTGTGATAAACTTCTTCAACGATGAGAGTATCACAACTATATAATATTGTGTCTCTAAACGACATATATTAAGCGGGCAAATAACACAACAAAATCAATCACAAATCTTCTTCATCATATTTAACATTTAAAGTTTCCAAATCTGCAACAATTTCTTTAAAAAACAGCAAAGTGATTTTCTAAAGACGTTTCTTCTGTCATACGATGAGAATACAAACGTTACTTTAGGTGTAATTTACTAGTTAGACTCTTAGTCATGCACAGTTGCTTCAATTTCAACCATAACGCAACTGCGATTTTCTCCTTTAAAACGTTCTGAAGAATGTAATTCGAAAGATGAAGATGAATTTGTAAGAGGCCTTTCGATCCTTACGTTATTTCTCCTCCATCGACCAATTTGAAGGCATCTTGTCAAATTTCAACAAAGCGTAATCCAAATTCATCTGAGTGAACACTGCTCGTATCTTCACCTGCCACAATGAGAATCTAGTGATGCGATCCAAAATTGAAATATCGTACTTCATGGTTGCCGTCACAAGAACAAAAAATCTCAAACAGATCAAACCGTAAGCTCTGATACTACTTATTAGGAATAGAAGAAACGAGATTATATGACACAATACGAAGTAGCAATCACAATACAAGAACAATTGGTAGATGAATGAAGAATTATATTAATATGAAAAAAATACAAAATAAATGTATTTCTAACTTTATTCTAACTCATACAAAGTTATATGAAAGCCAAGAATCACATGAACTGTACATAGGATCCAAAAGATTATGTTATAATCGGAAAGATGATAAAAAATCGTGTCAAAAGAAGGAAATAAATTTTCCTTGGATATATACGACACAAGCGACAGCCTTGCTCCAAGAAAGCAGCGCGTGAGCGTTAGGCATGATGTAGGTGAGCAACGGCGGCAGGCGCCGAGTTTCGATCTAAATTGATTCCAAACGCCTAATTTATGCCCCAAAATTTTTAACACCTCTTTCGATCAATCAACAAACTCACAAGGCTTAGCTTCACGATTCACCATTTAACTCCTCTTGCCTTCCAAACTCATAAGACAACTGTAGTAAAGATCGACTAATCCATAGCTCTGGTTTTATTCAAATGCAAAAATATAATAATTGAAACTATTGATATTACCCCTTTATCCACTCCCATGTTATTAAAAACGAGGTTTGTTTACTTGAGAAATACCCTAGAAAAAGGTACATAAAATAATTATGGTAGAAAGAAAATATTCATCCTCGACTGTCTAGTCTATCTAAATAAAATATAGTTGGTGCTACTCATAAATTTTATGTTGCGTTTATCTCTCTTTGTATTGTTTAAATGTTGTTTATTGAACTGATCATGTACTACTCAAATTAGAGGGGAAAAGGTCAAAACGAAAAAACCCTTCTCCCATTGCTATAATGCGCACCGGTAAACCGTGCACGACATGATAAAGAATCTTTTACATAATATAACTTTGTTAGTTTTTTTTAATGAATTTTTGTATTGTATTACGATTGTTAATTGGTATAAAACAAATGTACTCTTGATGAATGTATGATGGTTGACTATGAAAAATAAATTAAAGAAAAGAAAAGAAAAGAAAATAAACATGGGTTTTCTTCAAGTTACATTTTGTAAATATCTGATTGGGTCGTGGATATTTTAACATAGAGATTTTTATCTAAAACATTAATAGATCAATAAAGAATTTTTCATTTTCTAAAATAGATAACTGATAGGTATTAATTAGCATGTTACTTTAATAGATCAGAGCTCGATCAAATCGGTATTGATATATCGATACCGATTTGATCCGAGCTCTTTTATTGAATTGTTTAATCAATAAGCGTTTTCAATAGTATGTCTTGAAGAGGAATGAGACAAGTGGTTAATATACTATAATAATAAAGAAAATTTGATACCTTTTCATTTTTAATATTATAATGTGTATTAATTGCTACATATATCCTAACATATTCTTGTATTTCTAATTAATTGAAACTTCAAGTTATATAATTGTCTATAAACGAGTCACACATACTTTAGTATATATTTTTTGAATAATGTTATTTGTACACAATGAGTTACATAATGATTTACAAATAGATAATGTGTGAAAAAGAGGTAGGAGAAGTTTATTTTTTTATTTGATTGATAAAATTCCGACTCAATCATATTTTACAACATCATGTGTATGTAAACCATTATGTACATGTAGCACAATCGTTTTTAACGCAAAAACCACTTTCAAAGAGCGAGTGAACTGAAACAATATGAATAATTTTCACCTTTAAGTATGATCGGTAAATCTTCTAAACTTACTTCCATCCCAATTATGAGAACTTCAACTACGGCACTAATTAAATATTTGTTTACCCTTTCATTTTATAAAACCTAATTTTAGTAAAAACAGAAGAAAGGGGCCAAACAATACAAACGTACTCTTACTCGAGATAGATTTATTGAACGGGCTTTTTCTTGTTTTATTTGGAGGTCGGACATAGTTCTCTATTCAAAGTTTCGTATTTTTTATTTGATATTAATAAAATACATAGTCGTGCATTTTTTTATTTTTTTCTAAGGTTACATTTTTTAAATATGTAATTGGGTCATGAATTTTTTTTTCTACTTGTGGAGATTTTAATCTAAAACATTAAATGGATTAATAAAGAATATTTCATTTTCTAAAATAGATAATTAATAAATATTAATTAGCAAAATAGAGAGGTAATATTTCCAAGTTCCAACCCTACCAGTAAAATACACACCAAGCGCAATGCGCACTGTTATACTCAGATTTATGGTTAATTTTACACATGGTCATTATACTTTGCATTTATTGTCACCTTGATCATTAAATTTTAATTTGTTTTTCTAAACTACAATGCACATTAATTTATTTCAAACCCGTCACCAAACTTTATAAAACTTATCAGTCAAGCCACAAGGTAAATCAACCATCTAATATTTTACAAAAAGTTCAACATTGACAAGTGGTTTAATGACAAGTCCAGTCAATACATCCTCGAGTAAATCTCGGATCCATTGTATAAAAGCATTTTACAATATTTTATAAGCATGGTTTTGGATTTCAAAATAAATATCCCAAATCTCATGAATCAAACCAACCATAAACCACAATTTCAAAACCCTCTTTCAAAAATAGCTTAGAATTCTTGATTTGCTATTCAACATTATCTTATAAAGTTCACCTAGTCAAACTGTCTGTCCATGCAAACTTTTTGTTCAATAATAGACAGTTAATTAACCGAGTGGCTTGATAGCACGTTTTATAAAGTTCAACAATGATGTAAAATAAATTATAGGCTTGGTTTTGAGCTTCAACAGAAAAAAAAAAAAAAAAATAAATCAAATCTCACGAATTAAACCAACCAGGAACCTCAATTTAAGGAACCCTCTTCCAACAATTGCTTAGGATTCTCGATTGATTGTTCGGTTTTATTTTCATAAAGTTCGTGTCGTCAAACTGTTTGTCCTCATCAGACTATATGATAAACAATTGATTAATCGAGTGGCTTGACTAACACATTTTATACAGTTTGGTGTTAAACTTGTAGCATATTAAAGTCCAATGACTATAATTAAGAATAACCCCTCAGATTTACCCAAAAAGAGATAGGACTATTTTTTGGGGGCTTAATGTTACATCAAAGTTTATATAGGGCGTGTTCGGTAGAGATTAAAATCGGATTAAAATTGAAAAACTAGTCGTTATTGTTGACTTTTATTAGACAAGTGGGACCCAATAACGGCCATATTTTCAATTTTAATTGCCCATAATGTACACGTGGCATTATGTAATTGGTGGGTGAAAATTAAACAATTTTCATCAATCAATTACCCTTAATAAAATCTTTGATGTACATGTATCAAAGATGAAGGAGAAATTGGTGATTCTTCCTCTCACTAAAATACGCATTAAGCGCAGTGCGACCTACCGCACCCCACCCTATCTCCTACCTCTGCCTCACATCACAGTCTCTATCTATTTTCTCGCTCTATATATCTCTCTCTCTACGACCACTTCTACCAGTAGTACTGTAGTAGTCACTGTACTACTACTATACTTCTTTCTTTATATTTATCTCTTCTCTGCATTTACACACAACCTTATAAAGATTTATACAGTAAGTGTATATATAAGTAACTAGATAATTTTTTTGTTTGGGAAAAAAATGGATCCGCCATTGACAAATGAAGCTTCATTTACAGCAGGGTCCAATCCAGCTTCGTATAGTTTGGTTGAGTTACTGTCCTTTCCGATGGGCCGTGGAGGAGGAGGATTGGGGCTGAGAATGGGGAGTTTTGGTGGCACTGGAGAAGTTTTTGGAGTAGGAGATGCTTCGGTTGAGGAATCCACCGTGACGGACCAGAGCGGCGGGGGCGTTGGGAAGAGAAGAATGGATATTGGGAATTTTCATGAAGATGAGTCCTCTAAGCTTGTTTCCACTAGCAGTGCTAACAGTGATTTGGTTATTCTCGATACACACTTTGATGCTCTTGCTTTTGCAACTATTTTTTAATTTGTAGAAGTTTTTTGTTTATCTGGGATAGTTTTTACATTTTTCAGAAAGTTGGGACTGTTAATTTTAGTTGTTAACTGGCGAATTTCGATTAATTGAATTAGAACGTTGGTTGTAAACTATTTATTCTTTGTGGGATAGAATGAGCGGAATGGTAAACGAATGAAACCATCAGGATCCATAGATGAAAATGGTGGCTCAAAGACGGAAGCAGAAGCAAATTCAGGGACTAGTAACAAGGGAGCTGAAGAGAAGAGTAAACCCGAGCCACCCAAAGATTACATCCACGTTAGAGCGAGAAGGGGCCAAGCCACCGATAGCCACAGTCTAGCTGAGAGAGTAATACCCTTTTAAACCTTTCGAAGAAAAAGAAGTTTAAATCTTTTTCTTTATACTGTCCAATCCTATTTACTAGTGCATGCCACATATGCGCTTTGAGTTTTTGATAGCATCTGTCTGTGACATAGTTTCTGATTTCTATCATCTATTGTTAGGCTCGGAGAGAAAAGATCAGCGAGAGGATGAAAATTCTGCAAGACTTAGTTCCTGGATGTAATAAGGTCCCTGCTTTTCTACCCTTGTTTGGTTTGGTTTTGTGATGATTCTTGACGTGAATTGGATGCTTTGGCGTCCATGTTGACCGTCAATTGAGTTCAATGTGAAGTCAAAGTTCCATTTCATGTATACCCATAGGGAGTTTGCTGCCTATGTTTGATTTCCCGGTTTGATTTCATTGTGATTTAGTGTTCCTTTGAAACGACATAATGATGAATGAAAATTTCTTCTTCAGGTTATTGGAAAAGCTCTTGTTCTTGATGAAATAATTAATTACATCCAGTCACTTCAGCGTCAAGTTGAGGTATCTCTTTGCCATATGTTATTTAATATCTGCCGGTACTTTCTCTTCCATCTAACACTTCTCTATGTTCATAATCTAGTTTTTGTCGATGAAGCTTGAAGCAGTTAATACAAGGTTGAACCCTACAATCGAAGGGTTTCCTTCCAAAGAAGTAAGTCTAATTGCTTACATAGGAGATGTTATTATGTCGAACTCTTAAAATTGCTCTGGTGCTTCCCTCAGCACAACCCCCCTCTTCTCCCTCGTGTCTTTTCAGAAGTATATGGCGGTTATTATCCCACTTGGGTCTTTTTGGTTTATGAATTATGTACTTTAGATAAGAAAACACGTGCTCTGTAGCTAGAGGTTTTAGTTCTGTGGTTAGACCATAAAATAATTGAATCTAAGATTGAACCGAAATATATAATATCTTTCCATGTACAGATATTTGCTGCGTTATAAACATATTTGTATTTTCTAAAATTGAGATCTTTTCAATTATGCAATGATGTTATGTTTTCTTTTTAGTTCATTAGAAAAGTTACTTATCTTATGTAATAGCGTAGACGCACACGACGGGAAGAGCTAATTTGTGCTGTTAGTCTATCACATAGCTTTGTGAAGTATTCAAAATCTAATATTATTGTTCTCAGGATTTTGCAAAACTCTCTTACATATGTTGAGGGACTGAAATTGTCCCGAAACTGAGAGTTTGCCCTTTATGGTTTTTTTTAGGGACGAAATTCTGAAGATTCCTTGAAGAGCTTGTCTTTCTTTTATGGGGCTTAGGAACAATCGAGTTGCATTGCAACTCAGGATTCAAATGTCCTTTGTTCTCTTTTTTCATACTAGGCATTTTTCCTATGGTATGACTATTAAAAACTGATAGGAGCTAGAAACCACAATTCATTCATATGCACCTTTGTTGTTTCTCTTTTAACAGGGGCCACAGCATAAAGTAGCTGCACTTACTGCTTGCCTTTTGTCCCTCTTCTTTTCAATTTTCTTCGTTGTGTTCACTTTACCCTCTATGGTCTTGGTCTTTTGTGGACTTAAATTGGTCTTGTGTTTATGATTTAAAACATGGACCATCCCATAGCACAGTTAGTTGATGAAAGCTGTCAGAATTGAAAAATGTAGCAAACATGCACAAGAGTGAAGAAAAATGCTTGTACACACACACACACACACCAGGAGGATGTTCCTATGTCCCACCTTCTTTTGCCACAGTTCCATTCTAGGAATATTTGTGAAAGCTTTGGTTTCATGGAGTGCTAGCCAATGTAAACAATTTCTTGATCATGTGCATGGATTGATACTGCATAGACTTAAATAAAAATCCATCTGTCTTCTCAGAGCATCACTGCGGAAGACTTGTTAGGCTCTGACTTGAGCAATAAGTCTAAAGGAAAGGCCCCATTTTTCTCCAGTTTTGTTTTATGCCCCTTCTGGTTTCAATTTCTGCCAGTGGCCATATTTTAGGAGGATATCTTTGTCAGTGTAATTCTTCTAACTGTGAATTAGTTTCAGATGCTATTTGGGGCATTTATGAATGTCATGATAAGAAAATTATTTAACCTTCACTCTTATTGAGTTACTGCTACATTCAAGTTCATTCCTTTAAAATGTTCTCTAGGCAATCGGCACATTTATTAGAGCAAAGCTATCCTCTTCTTTCAAAGTAGTGTCTGATGTCTGTGAAATAAAGTTCTACTCAACCAATAATGCAGCGAGGCAGATTCCCGTCAGCCAGTCAATCTTTACGTTTTTTGACTTGTAAAAATATTGTTTTGCAGTTAGCAGCACCATCTTTTGATGCAACTGGAATGATTTTTGGCTTACAAGCACCAAGAGAATATACTCAAGGACCACAAGTCGAATGGCTCGATATGCAGGTGGGAAATGTCTTTGAACGTCCAACGTGACCCGTATCTTAGCAGCTCAGGAATCGACCAACATATTAGAACTTCTATTTACTGTCGTTAGTCAGAAGGAAACTTCATCTTCTGCATTGTTAACAGATAATTGTTGCTTCTGTGTACAAGAGAAGTCTTGAATTTGGAGTCAGTATCGATTTATCAGTAGATTTGAACGCGTCGTTTCTTGTGGGACCTAACAGAATTTACTGTACTTTGTAATGGTAACCAAAAACAGCACTCTCAAGTAAATGTACTACTAATTAATGTTATGTTCTTTCAATTTGCTTGTACTCTATTTCTTTGTTCATCAGTTGATAAGTATGCAGCAATGAAGGTGTTTAAAAGAAAAAAAAAAATGAAAAGCAACGGGCACGGCCTGTGGCCTGTGGGCGACTTCATAAAAAAGAAACCAAATTTTTATATACTTTTTCAGAAAATAAATGAATTATCAAATATTGGAGAACTGATGTACTTGAAGCCTGCACGACCTCTGCAGGACTTCGTTTTCTTGAACAGGCTAGTTTGGGCTTGCTGAAAGTTAAGTTGGGAACGGGGTGAATCGTGTGCATTAGTTTAAATGGCTGAAAAAAGGAAGAAAAAGAAGTTAAAAAGTCTTTGTACTACTTTTCAGCTACAAAAGAAATGGAATTTGTCCTGGGAGTTTTGAATTAGACTTAAGAAAGGTTACGAAGATGCTTTTGGCATAGTGGACCCCAATGGGAGGTAGCATGACGGAGCGATTAGCTGAGTGGAAGAGCGATAATTGTATTATTGTACCTAAGGACTCTAAAGTCACATGGATTTTTCATTATGTTCATCGGTGCCTAACCTTGAGATGTGATCATCTAAAGTACATTAGCATGGCGCAAACATCCGGTTCAAACGGGGATTTGAAGCTTAACCTCTCATCAGGAGCATAGATGGGGCAAGACTTAAATCCATTTGAGCGACTTGGAGGTATACACTAAGCAACTCACAATAGAAAACAGCAGAGGATAAGGCATGGAAATGCAAGAAACGATTCGTATAATCAATCCCAAATTTATTGAAAACGAGACTTAGTTTATTGATGTTATCCAGATGCCTTTCTAACTCGAAAGTTTCATTTGATGTGATGAACAGATTGTTAAATGCATGAATATTCAAATTCAGCCACTGATGAAAACCATTGAACAAGAAATCAATCATAAGCCTGTTCCATTGGAAGTATGTTTCTGAACTCTAGGGAAAGAATATTCTCGTCCATGAAAAATCAACAAAACTAAAAATGAATCTAAATTGCATCGAAGACTTCATGACTCATTTTATGTAATGCTGCTGATCAGCATTGAGGTTTATGTGTCCCCTTTCTCTAAATTTCTCGTGATATTGCTAAATGCTCGACTCCTTTGCATATCTGTGAAGGGATGTCAACAAGAAGTCGGTCCATTTTCGATCAGCTAACAATCTATGTTCAAAATGCTTTCTGTGCTAAATTTAGATTTTTTGTGGATGAGCAGCTTTCTTCTGACATCAAGGCTTCCTCATCTTCATGCCACGTTTTCGTGCATGGAGAATGCTCGCACAAATCTGCAACCAGCAATTATTTACAGTCATATAAAAAGTACTAGATTCTTGATTCGAAGTTCAAAATCAATGAAGCCTCTTTACCGAATTATGTTGAGGAAACGAGAACCAAGAGCTCCGTGAAACATCCAAGCCAGGACTCCAATGTTCGTCCAGTAAAGCTATAGGTATATACATCCTAATACGAGAGACAGGAATTGAAAAGAGAATAAGAAGGAACTGCAAACAAAAAAGTTGATATACGTTATAATGTGATGAATTTAAACGTAGTGTTTGGTGAGGTGGATTGGACAATATTGGACACAAAAAAGAAGCTAAAATATTATTTATTATACTGTCTAATATTGTACAGTACGACGTACCAAATATGTCAACAGTGTCACACCATGAAGGAGAAGAGAAAAAATCAAGTAAGACGTCATCTTTAGGACAAAAATTTCATGCATCTGTGTCGTCTGATGAAATTTTATTCGAGTGCCTAAGCTTCTGAAGATGATGTGCTATCTCGGTCAAGTGTTTAGTTGCTTCACCGCCTCTTTGTAGTGTCATTGCAATATGCTTTAAGAAGTCACTATCTGCTTCAATAGCTCTCAACCTCTCCCTAATAGTAGAAACTTCTCTTTTAAGCGTGACTTTAGTACCGTCTTCAAGCATAGGTGTATCTACCTCAAAGGAATCAGATTCTTCGTCCAAAGGTGCGTTTATCTTTTTCTCAAGTTGGGTCAAAAGACCTAAAAGATAAGACCTCTCACTCTCGAAATCTAAATGTGATTCATCTGAAATCTCTCCTCCATATTCCATTGTTCTATCGTAAGGACGTTCTTTTTCATTTTGATCTGCTCCAGTTGAGCTACCACAGTCTGATTTCTCACCAAACGACGACAAGGACTGAGATTTTATTTCTTGATAATTTTCATCAGCATCAGCTTCAACACTGTCACTGCCTATTTTCTTGATCTGCCCGTATTTTTCTCTATACGCCTCGAGTTCAGACTCTAAAATCTTTATTTCTTCCTCTCTTTTTAACAGCGAGTCTTTCATTACTTGCAGAGCTTCCTGATCATATTCAGCCTCCTCTTCCATCATTCTCTGATACTGTAAGGCCTCCATTTGGACAGCCGCCTTCTCTGCTTGCAGTCGAGTAATCATAGCCATTGCGTTGTTCGCAGCAATTGCAGAAGCACTTCGTTCTTCGTCTAGTTCCATGTATAAATCTATCAGGGACTTGTGATCCAAACGAACTTGTCTCTTCAAACGACTCAACATGTTGTCTGTCTCATTTGGAGCATTTGAGTCATTAAGCTCGGAAAAGAAGTTGTCGACCAATTGTTTTCGAGAGCCCTTGTTAGCCCATCTAGGACTGGCTTGTGTTGAATCGGACAATGAAATCCCAAAAAATTTGTTTCCTCCTCGGACAAAACTTGGAGTTTTGCAAAAATCTTCATAATCCTCAGAATCTGGTAGTAGTGGTTTCATATATTCTCTACCTACTTCAAAACAACAGAAATAAATAATTCGTGTAAAAAATGTACTTAGTACAACTTCATTACATACTGAGGATTCGAGAAATGAATCAATTAGAAACTAAATAATGAGCATTGGAACTAGGGCTCGGCAAAATGTTCGAACCGAACCGAACCGAACCGAACCAGAACCGAACCGAGCAGTTTTTTTAAAATGAAATACCCGAACGGGTATTCGAATCGAGAACCGAATGGTTTGGTTCGGTTCTCGGTTCTAGACCAAGAACCGAAGAACCGAATTTTTTTTTTATATTGGATAAATCAATTTCTTTTATTTTTTCTA
>CAIGRT010046384.1:0-16364 GCA_903798405.1 Fraxinus platypoda | reverse complement strand
TATAATATTTAAACCATTCTTGAATAAAACATACAAGTAATAGAAAGTCCCGTGAATTGAGAGGTGGAAGAAAGGGAAGTTAGTCAACCAATGAGACAAATTACATGTGGGAATTGAGTGGACACCTGACGGCTACATAAACACCACATAACATGTTAATTGAGAGACGCACCCACATGTAACGGAAAATAATTAATTTCTCAACTCTGGGCTCAAAATTTATTTTTTGGCCACGTAGTCAAGAACTTCTGGGCGATTCTTCTAGTCTAAGAATTAAATATTTGATAAAATTTTCTTGATCTTGCCATATGTACTTGGACTATTCACATCAAATGATAGACCAATTTTTATTTTTTTGGTGATTCTTTTTTTAACCCTACTTTAAAACAAAAGATTTTAGAAATAAACTGTGTTGAGAGAAGATTTATTTGTAGTGTTTTTGTTGCTGATAATGGAATTTAGAATTGTCGATAAAATACGATAATAAGCCGATGGTTTGAGAGATTGAGCAAATAACCAAGTACAAGCATGAAAATGAAGTGTTAATGAATTATAGGTGGACACAATTGATTTGGACAATGAATCTCAACTCGTTAAAAGATATCAATTGTAAGCATGAAAGAAAAATTAAAATAATTGTCAAACTCGTTCAACATACATGAAAGAGAAGCAATTTATCTAAATATTAAAATTCTATTTTCACCACTCACGCATGATGATTCATTCATCATTTGTAGTATATATGCATGTGAGTAGCTCATAAAAAAGAGAGTGAATCTATACTTTTTTGGTACCTCACAACATGATTGGATTTCTATAAGAAAGAACCTCAGATAAACAATCCTTAAAAGTCTTGTAAGTACTTGTGCCATAAATGAATGCAAGTTGATGAAATTTGTCTCCACATAAACCACAATCTCAATAGGAGTTGTAGTTTAAAAATGAATTGTTTAAGGGTATCTCTTCATATAAAATTATCAGTTAATATATTTATGTATACACAAGTTGTTACGTCTCTTTCAACGACGCTCTAAGCATGACCAAGTGGCAATTACACAGCAAGCGAATCTAGGATCGTACTCCGCATCATTCTGCCCATGTGACAATTTGATCGGACCCCCATGGAAAGCTGAGCCCTCATGGATGAGGTGAGGTAGGTAGTGGCGTTTTAGAGAAGTTCTTCATACTAGATCTTGTATTAAGTGAGTGATGTGACAACTCACTGAGTAGGCGGTTCTACTCAATCAAACAAGTCAAGTCTAGTCAGGTCTAGGGCTGCCGCCGTCACAACATTAAATGCAGCATGGCCTAGGAATGATTCCGAAGGGGCTCTCCCTCATGCAAAGGGTCTCGTCCAAGTTCAATTCAATCTTATCAACGACTGTCTCTTTCCGAATGGGCTCTCCCTTATGTAAAAGGGTCTCACCCAAGTTCAAATCAACCTTATCAACGACCGCCTTTTCTCGAATGGGCTCTTCCTTATGCAAAGAGCCTCGCCCAAGTTCAATTCAGCCTTATCAACGACTGCCTCTTCTCGAATGGGCTCTCCCTTATGCAAAGGGCCTCGCCCCAAGTTCAATTCAGCCTTATCAAACGGCTGCCTCTTCCCGAATAAGCTCTCCCTTATGCAAAGGGTCTCGCCTAAGTTCAAGTAAGCCTTATCAACAACTGCTTCTTTCCGAATGGGCTCTCTCTTATGCAAAGGGCTTCGTCCAAGTCCAATTCAACCTTATCAAAGGCTCCATCTTCACTAAAAGGCTTACCTAAATGTAAGGGCATCGCCTTAAATCAGGTTCGCAAATTGCTTCAAAAACTTACTCATATTGTACATTCAAAGTCCACACATTATATAAATATTCGTACATGGACTTGGGTGAGTATTATTACGCCTTTTCCAACGAAGTTCTAAGCATGACCAAGTGGCAACTACACAACAAGCGCATCTAGGTCCACACTCCACATCATTCTACCCATGTGACAATTTGGTCGAACCCCTATGGAGAGCTGAACCCTCATGGATGAGGTGAGGTAAGTAGAGGCGTCTTAGAGAAGATCTTCATACTAGATCTTGTATCAATTGAGGTGAGGTAAGTAGAGGCGTCTTAGAGAAGATCTTCATCCTAGCTCTTGTATCAAGTGGGGGATGTGGCAGCTCATTGAATAGGCAATCCTACTCAATCAAACAAGTCAACTCTAGTCTTACATGTCAAATCTAGGGCGCCTAGCCATCATAACATTAAATGCAGCATGACCTAGGAATGATTGATTGATGGCTATGACAAGAGGTCCCAGCTATGCGATGAGGCCACATGTCCTCTTATCTAACGACTCTTAATCATCATTTTCTATTATAAAAACTCACACTTAGTGTCATTCTTAGGATAATGCAAGTTTAGACTCTCAAACTATAACTTTGTCATAACTGTTCTACTTATTATTCCCCAAAGTCGACCCCTTTTTTATATTGGAGGCTCACGTCTAAAACTCTCCCACACTCATATATTTTCTTTCCCAACTGACTTGAACGTCAGAGTGCGCACGACCAACTTCATCCCTACTGGAGGAGGTCACGTGTGACTAACGATTTGTTTGCCACGTTGGAGGTATATTTTTTGGGGTCAACACAAGTCTTTGTATAAAATATATATTGGGAGGTCTTTGCATATATATATATATATATATGCAAGTTAAATTATACCCTTTATTTTATTGGGAGGTCTTTACACTAGAGAACATGCTACAAATTTTGGGCAACTAAGGATGTAGGAAGATACAGACAAGTTATGTAAGATGAAACATTATTATAGAAATATGTAATGTGGGTTATTATAATTTAGCTTAGTCCTGTCCTAAACAAGAGTATAATAAAAAAGACAGACATATTCCGCGGACAATAAATGGTAAAGATAAAGACAAATGAACTAATGTAGTGATCAAATTGTAACCTAGAGAACCTTTTTTTCAGCCGTTCTTTCAAGTAGAAAGATTTGATTCATTTTGAACTAATTTCATAATAAAGTTTTGTGCTACGGCCTGGGATAACCACCAGAGAAAAATCGTCGACTGAAGAGCCTGTCTGTAAACAGAACGGGTCAGAAAATGAGTCTTCCATTTCAAGATGCCCTCAAGCTCGGACTCAAGTAAGACAGAAAGAAAAGCCCTACAGATATAGATAGTCAAGTATTAAAATTGAACTAGTATAGTCAAGTATTAAAATTTTCACTAGTTCAATTTATCGTAGTTGGTTAAAGATTATTGCTTTTACAATTGAAGTCAAGGGTTCAAGGATTGGTATCTCCCTCCCATCTCTCAATTTTATTTTATTTTATTTTTACTTTTTTTGTTCAGTTATACCTTTTCTATCAAATGCAAACAAGAAGAATATGATAACCAGAAACACCCATGGCGACACTTGAGATTCAAACATCATAGTTTAGTAGTTTACATTCAAAATTACAAATACCATCAACAGACAAGCAAACCAAAGTATAACTAGCAACAAATTTGCAACACCTTTAGGATTTAACAAGTATAAAGCTAGTTACACCAAAGAAACATAATAAAGATAATTGAACATCTAGTCGGTCACCATTAATCTCAACACTAAACAAAATTATTTGCCCTAATCTCATATAAGGCAAGTAAACAACATAACTATTGCATGTCAAAGTATAAAAGTAAAATAGAACCTTCTTTAAAGAATACGAACAAGAAGTATATTTGAAAACAGCTTGGAAGAGTTCCAAGAAACAACCTTACCAGCATATCTCATAATCGTATTTACATGTTTTGTAAAATGTGCATAATATTTTGACACCCCTTATTCCCTTGAAGTTATACCCGTAGAATAAAATTTAAGCTACAAATGCCATGGACCAAAAAGAGAAAATTTCACTTTTACGTCAAAACCTCAATGAACTTTTATTGAATTCTATTGGGTTGTTCTATAAGCTATTCCAACTCGTACAAGAAATGATATCTAATAACATGCATAAACCTTTATATGCTCAACATTTTGCAGTATAAACTATGGCAAATTGCAAGGAGGCGAGCTTTGTACAGACATGAATCCACCACACACAAAAGCTCGTAGTCGTATGCAAGAATCAATTTCAAACCTGGAGTACCCCATAATTTTTCTACTACTCACTTTTTGTCTCATCGTTTCCGGTTAAGACTGAACCATTTCTTCTTTGTAGATTTGCCCTTTGAATGTGAACTGCCTTCTTCTACCAGACTCTTAGACTTCAAATCTTCACCAGGAGATTCGCTGCTGCTTCCATTACCCAAAGGCTCACTCCCACTAGCATGTGGAACTGACCTTGCAACAGTGAAAGAAGAATGGATATTATCTCGCCTTTTTAGCAGCTCATCGACCTGTTCGAGGAAAGCACAAAATGATAACAAAGGAGTAAATACCAAAGGCAAAGGCTGTCTACAAACTGTTAGCGTGTCAATCTATGAACAATGGCTTGATAAAAATGAATACAAACATTACTGCAGAAATAGTTAAGCATAATAGGAAAGAAACTGAATCGGAGAGACATCAGAAAATGCAAATCTTATTCTGGACAACGAATAAAACTACAAAATCTGAAATTTCAACTTCAAGATGAAAAAAGGCTAGGACTTAAATTTGCTTTCTGTCATTTAACATAGGACTTACACCTCTGGATCAGTATTTGTGCATAGAATAGAGGGAAAATGAGTTACAGAGAGAGAAAGAGAGACTAGCATCAATGCAAGGATATTATGTTGAATGGGAAACATACAAGTATAAAGGATTCTCAGGAAGCAAACTTACAGATTGCTTTGTCTGGACGTATCTATTAATTACTTCTTGGCAGCGTGACAACGCCTAAAAAAATTGAGGCACAAATAAGTGTAATACAGATAATCTGAACAGAACATCCATAACAAATATGATTGGAAAAAGAAGTCTACAGTTCTATATTCTGTCTCGAATTGGCATAGCTCATTTCTCTTCCTCCAAATCTGAGCCTCAATACCTTGAAGCTTATGAGTTGTATCCTCATATGACTTTGCACAGAGAGCCTTAATTGTATAGACAGCAGGTTTGAAGAAGCTGTCACCTGCAGGTACCAGACCAAAGACAGAAATTATTTGCTCTTCTCATGCAATTAAGAGTTATTAAGAAGTAATACATCATGTAATTCAAATTAACAAACATGTATTATAAGCAGTTCAAACCATAAACTGCAAATACGTGAGCTCCAGTTTTCAGTTGCAAAACCTCACAAGGTTGAAGGCCTTCCAATCGTTTGAAGAAAGTGGCTTTTGTGTCCTTAGCCATTGCCAACTTCCCACAAACAAGTGAGTAGTTCAGCAAACATATCAATCAAGCCTCTTCAGGGGAAAAAAAGAAGAAGGTGAAGTGATGTACAGCATTTACAGTTGAATCCATTTTGTACACTTGAAAATGCAAGAAATACATTCCAGCCGATGTGACCTTGCCTGTCTTCTCACTGTCTTCCTGTATATGTTAACAGCATTACGAGTTTGCTGATGAGGTATATTGATCAATTACATAGGAGAAGAAGCATGCATGAGTTGTCAAGTGGAATGCATAAAGATAAAGTATATAGAACTTAGTAAAATAGCTCATTTACACAGTTAGTGGGTGTTTGGTGGCGAATAAAAATTAGATTTTTAGTAGATTGTGATAGAAGTTTTTGAAATGTGTGGTTGAAAAGTTGTGGGACCCATGAAAAGATGTAATTAATATTGATTGTTTGACTTTGACTTAGATTAAAATCTGATTTTAATCAGAAACAAACAAGGCCTTAAAGTTTCCATGAGTTGAAGGAACGTGTGATCAAGTCCAACTCTCAGCATAACCAACCTCAAGAAGCTTATGTCCAATTCATCTTGCTATTTGACATAATTAGTTTTCTCAACTGTCTAACAGACACTAGTGCAAATCAAAAGTGAGTGAGGACGATCAAATTACTCTTCCTTCCAAGTGATGATCAGCTGATGCAGCTCAAGGGTGATGGATGACTATCGTAATAGTGGGCTGACAAACTATTTGGGCTGTTGGGTTGGGAATAATGAACCAAATTGATAAAACACTTGTTGTGCTAATATAATTGGGTTGCTACAATACTATTGACTGGATAACACTTGTGATCATTTCTTAGGCCGATGGACAGTACCTGAGACGTTTTTACAGTTAAAAGAGTTATTAGAACAATAGTTTTTTTATTGGATGAACAGAAATGTGTCAAAGTAACTTCTTTTTTTTTCTTCTGACGAACAACATCAAAGAGTTTGACAGTTAAAAGAATTGGCTAAAATACTAAATCGGCATAAAGCAATAAAGAGAACTTAGAATAGAGAACGGGAGAAGAAAGAAGAAATGAAGAAACATAAAGGGTGAAGAAGAATTGGGAATTTAGGGAAAGAAATGTAGAGAGCAATTTAGCCCCTGTTTGGGGCTCTATTTTAATGCGATTTTGGGAGAAAATTTGTTTTGGAATAGCGATATTTGGAGAATGTGTGGTTAAAACATAAGGAAAAGTTTTGAGTTTACTTGTAACGTTATTTTATGAAAGAATGTGTGGTTGAAAATGAATTTCGGAAAAATGTATTTTGGAAATAATAGAGCCTAAACATGGGCTTAATATCACTGAATATCACAAGCCAATTATTTTTCATTATTCAGCAGTACTAGTCCTATATATAATCAAATTCCTAACAAAAATGAAACAGCTTGAAACATTTCCGAAGTTAAGAATAAATATTATACGAAAACGAATCAGGGTTTATGTTTTATTTCTCTCTCTAGAATAAATGCGTCAAAAAGAAAGAAAAAGTTTGGACTACACATATAGACAATAATTACACAAACAAATTATGAAGCATGAGTGACTCAATTCTTTTGACTAATTGCAATGTGGAATCAAGACATCATTTCCATTTTTCATATATAGAAGGTCTCTTTGACGAAAATGCGATGAGCGCAAGAAATCAAAAGACCATTGAGCAACCTAAACTGAAACGATAAAGATAAATTACCTGCAAGACCAGCCCATACCCCTCATTTGCCTCTTGTTCGAAGTACAGGAGCTGAAGATCAAGTGTATTACAGCCTTTAGTACCCAGCTTATATTTGCATGTGTAGGCATCCTATAGGATAGATGAAAGAAGAATCTTTCTCCATAACAAGAAGCACAAAATTTTAACTCATAAATCATAGCAAATGCACCTTAAACTTGCTTTGCACAGAGGACATAACTCTGACTACAATCCCCGCCTCTGCTTGTTCCTCATTAATTATTACACCAAAAAAGTGAGCAGATTGCTTTTCTACCTGTTGAAGAAGATAATTCAACCCAAAAAGGCAGGACAACAAGTAAGCTTTCTTCCTGGTCAAATGATCATTTACCTTTCCACTGACTGAAGTTCCAATTGGAAGAGGTCTGACCCTGACAGTTCCAGTCAAAGCCTCTTTGAGAACATTAGTAGAAATTGTGGTCTTAATAGGCACACCCAACTTGCTACCAAACAAATTTATAAATAAAGAACTTCAGAATTTCATAAGTACTAGAACATTCTAATTTTGTAACGCTAAAAACCTGAATAAAGCCACAAGCATCGTGTTGACAGTTCCAAGGCTGGATAAATCAATCTCCATATCCATTCCTTCGACATCAAGGGCCTTATTATTGTTAAAGACAAATGTCAAACCAATTAGAAGATACCCTATATAAATTAGTCGAAAGGGTAAAATTATTAGAAAGGCTAAAAGACAAGATTGGATTCGATTCATAAACAATAGATGTACATCGGGTCAAAAAAAATAAAGTACACACAATGTAAGGATCAGTAAATCATGTGAGGAAACCATGTCCATCTATCGTAACGTGTATTTCTATCTATCTGGTGAAGAATGTGGAAGAGTATACCTAGCAAAAGATATAGTAGGATTGGTACAGAAAGAGGGTGCGTCCTCCCCCATTCTTCTCATCATATTGAAGGAACAAAAAAGCCCTTATATATTATTAGTAACTTAAAATAAAATCATAGATACACAGTAATCGTTATTAAGATTTTATTAGTAAGAGGAAGTTTTTCCTCATCTTTCACTCCCCAAAGCAACAGCTGGAAAATAATAACTCAAGGTGTATAAGTGAGAGGAGAGAATACCTGAAATCCTGCACTATCATATTGTCTCCTTTTCTCTGGATCTGATAAAATGCTATATGAACATGCAACCTCCTTGAACAGTTCTGAAGCCTCAGGATTGCTAGCATTCTTGTCTGGATGATACCTGCCAATCATTTGAATTATTGATTAGTAAATCAACAAAAAAAATCTCTTCAAAAACATTAATACATGCTCTCTCTCTCTAGTTTGGTGTCCATTACAGCGGGACCTGAAGTCCTCAAACGCTGTTGTTATAACAATGGTATACCTGTAAGTTTCCAGTTATCGCACATTGACAAACGAATTTCTGATTCAAAGTCCCACTATGGCAGACCCAAAATGCAAAAGAACGTCTTGAAATCCTAGTGCGACAACCCATATTTTTTGTCCCTTCCATGTTCATGTATTCATAGTCTAGAAGGACCATAACTAGCCCTTAATAAAAAGAGTTCCATCATTTGCTCACTATTAGCAACATCAGCTGCCATTGAACTAATGTGAAAGCCCAAATAAGGAGCAAAATTTCAATTATCTGATTGTGCATTTAATTAGCTTGAAACTCATACTTGGAAAAATAATTAGCTTGAAAGCAAGCAGCCAAACACGATTTCAATCATAAACTGTCTTTCAGAAAAAAACTGATCAGTCCGGTAGCGAAGCACAATNAGTTCCATCATTTGCTCACTATTAGCAACATCAGCTGCCATTGAACTAATGTGAAAGCCCAAATAAGGCCAAGAATTTCGCATTTTATTTAGCTTATCACAGGACAATTGAGTTCATAACTAAATTCATTTCCATATTAACTCTTACACTACGAAATTAAAAAGTTCTTTTGCTGCCTGTACATTCATCAAAAGCAACAATATAGATCCCAACCTATTTCCAATAATACGTTGACACTCACAAACATCAAAAACCAAATAAATTGGTTATATAATAAACTATAAAAACTTCCAAATTCACCAACTTGTGGAACTTCCATACACAAGTAATTATATGCAAAAAAAAAAAAAAAAAAATCCTGAATTTAACATATTAAAAGTGGAAAAAGAAAAAAAAAATGGAACCTTACTTGAGAGCAAGTTTTCTGTAAGCAGACTTGATATCCTGATCAGAAGAATCCCTAGACACACACAACACCTCATATGGATCCCTACGCACCACTGGAGCCGATGGCCCCTTCTTTTTCGAACCCCCCATTCTTCTTCTCTAGAAATTAACCTCCTCCCTTATCTCTATTTTTCCTTCTTTCTATAAATAAACTATGTCCATTTTTTCTTCTTTTTGCATCCAATGAAACTTACCTCTTCTATTTTAGCTATATGAATACTGAATAGCATTATTCACCCAAAGCTCACAATTTATTTAGATAACGCATACAGAGAAACCTTTTGTCTGCAAATCTGCAAGCAAAACACAATTGGAACAAACAAAACTTCATCAAAAGACCCAAAATTATTTGAATAAACGAGCTAGATTCAATGCATTGGAAAGCTTCAAATTTCCATCGAGATCAATGCATAAGGTGTTCGTCCACAATTATTATATATTCATTTCACCCTACATTCATTCCTTTCAAAATTTAAAATATTATTATTTTCATCAAATTCTAAAATTGTTCTTATCAAATTCATTTATTTAAATACCATAGTTCCACATAAATTTTGTATATTCATTCCATTCTAAATATATCATTAATACAATTTTAAAATTTTAAAAAAATCACTATACTCATCAAAACTTGAATATAAAATAGTAGAAGATGGTATTTTATGATTATCAGAGTTTAATTAAACACAAATTCGAAAAGAATAAAAAAAGGTTCAAAAGAATTTAGTGAAAATAAATATCAGTGAATGAATTTAAAATGATATATTTTTATTTAATTTTATATATGCCTATTTAGGTAAATTTACATAGGATTAAAAATATAATATAATTATATATAAACTGTGAAGGTAAATAGCGGCTTCCATAATTTATCCACCCAACTGGGAAATTCGAAAGCCACTGTATCCTAGGGGTAGGGAAAAAAAATAAAAAATAAAAGTCAATCCGCAAATCGAATTGGAACAACGATTTTAAAACCCTTAAATTTGAAAATTGTTAGGTTTAGATTTTTAAATTGTTAAAAGCCTTTAGAAACAACAATTCATCCGATTTAAATAAAAATAATATTTGTCTTATCCAAAATACTAATTATTAGTTCAAGTTATACTTCAAAAAGAAAAAAAAAATTAATAATAATAATAATTTCTTGTCCATTTCCACTCTTTAGAAAAATAATATTTTATGATAATATTTTATTTCAAAAATAATGAATTTGTAAGTTCAAAAATTTTGTTTGATATTAATCAGTAACCACCATTTGATTTGATTTGATTTCAGTTCTATCGTTTTAAATTGATGAAATGATACTTAAGCTTTGTTTAAGCTCCATTTTTGGGAAAAATATTTTGTAATAGTGATTTTTCGAATAATGTGTGATTAAAAAGTTATAAAAAAAAAGGTTTACATGCAAAATTATGTTATTAAAAAAATTCGTAATTGAAAACGAATTTAAGAAAAAAAAAATGAATTTTTAGATAATTGGGCTCAAAAAGGGCTTTAATAAATAATTCTTATCACACATATAGATGCTAAAAATGGAATAAGTACAACAAGAAACCCCCTGATTGGGCACCATTTTAATGTGATATTGGAAGAAAATGTATTTTGAAATCAATTAAGTTACACGTGCATAACTTGCTTCAGGTGACGTGTCAGTGAAAGAAGGAAAGCGGATTGTTCGCGTGGAGAAAAATATTAATAAAGACATTAATTTTTTTATGTTTTTATTTTAATTTTCGAGATCACTACAGAATATCAAATAAAGTCAAAATATTACATTCTTATATTCATTTTGAAGTACTTACGACCTAGTTTTTCATGTCGTTAATGGTACATGAAACTGTCAATCGTAACCATTGTTGCAACGTGTCAAAGTAGGTCATTTCAAACTAATATTTCAAAAATTTCGATAATATGTTAATTAAAAAAAAAAAAAAATCGACGATCGTACACTAGTCGAACTCATAAATCTTCTATGTTCTCTTAAAACTCGCAAGAACTACTTCATAGACATATCGAATGATTTAAATAAACATCGAAAATAGTTAAACGTACGTCAAATACGTGTGTTAAAAAAGACGTATAACTCGTCTTTTTTAGAAAAAAATCAATTATTTCATTAATGTTTATTATTTTTGTGCGACAAATTTTTCAATAGATTTTACATCATTTTATTAGAAAATTTTACATGTGATGACGTCAATTTTTTTTTTTTTTTTTGGACGTATTACTTTATATGGGTTATGAATTGTTATACTGATTTTTCATCTCGATTATTTTTACATCCGAAAAAATTATATATAAAAAAAAATTATCGATCAATTTTAGGAACTTTTTTATTATTGTTACTTTTTCCTCTCGATCAATTAACTTTTTTTTAAATAATCTAATAAATTTCCTAATAAAATTTCTGACATCATTTAGAAAAATTCCTAATACATATTTAAAATATTTTAAATGACGTCTCGTTTGACATTAATGTCAATTTTTTTACATTAATGTAAAATGTAGTCTCTCGATCATTTATGAAATTTTTAAAAATTTACTTACATAAAAAAAAATAAAAAATGTATTGACATCACACCCTAAGTAAAAATTTCCTAATAAAATGATGAAAATTATATTGAGAACTTTGTCGCACAAAAATAATAAACATTAATAAAATAATTAATTTTTTTTTTATAAAAAGACAAGTTATACGTCTTTTTTTAACACACACGATTGACATATGTTTAACTATTTTCGATGTCCATTAGATAATTCAATATTTTTATGATGTAGTTTTCGAAACGAGTTTCGAGATAATGTAGACTTGGATTTGATTAGTGTACGATCGTCGAAATTTTTTTAAAGTTAGTATGTTATTGAAATTATCGAAATACTAGTTTGAAACAACCTACTTCGACATACTGTAACAAACTACAATTGGCTGTTGTGCACCATTAACGACACGAAAAATTAGATAGTGAGTACTTCAAAATAATATTAAAAATGTAATATTTCGACTTCGTTTGATATCTCGTAGTGACCCCTAAAATTAAGACAAAAACATAAGAAATCTAATGAATTTATTAATATTTTTCTCCAAGCGAAATACACATCACCCTCCTTTTGAATTTCTGCGAAGTCTCCGGAAAGCAAGTTATGTAGCTACATTGTTTTGGGATAGTAATTTTTTTTTTTTTAAGAACGTATGATTAAAAAATAATGAAATTTTTTGGATTTACGTATAATAGTATTTTATGGAAGAATGTGTAGTTAAAAATGAATTTTAGAAAAATGTATTTTGAAAATAACGAAACTCAAATAGGGACTAAATAAATCATGGTTTACAACACATTATTTAAGCTAAACACCTTAAGAAACTTAAACTTTGCTATGCTAATATAATTTCTTAGAATTTTAAACTAAATATATTTTCTAGTTTTTTTGTTTTGAGAAATTGATTTTCAAAATGAGATATCGGACATGTTTTTAATAATCTTAAAACAGAACATCAAAACTGAAAAATGAACTCAAAAATGAAATACAAATCAAACCACTTCAAACTTTGCACGAGAGAAATCCGCCAGCCAAATTGGTTCAAATTTAATGCCATTCAAACATATGAGAATCTTTATTCAAGCACTGTAGTACCATATACAACCCTACACTAAAATTTGAGTTAAGTTTTGCATCAAATATTGTACTAATTGAAAATCATCTCCAGCCAATTACATCAAAAATTACACCAAATGAATAATGTTTAATTATTTTCTTCATTTTTTTTCATTCTTAACGATATATTTATCTAAAAAGTTATTTATTTATTTATTTAATTTACTACTACATAAATTATTAAATAAATAATTACGTTTCGTTAACGAAAATATTAAATACATTAATAAATTTTAAAAATGTAGTATAATAATAATAATAATAATAATAATAATAATAATAATAATTATTATTATTATTATTATTATTATTATTATTATTATTCAAGAATTCAAATTTGTTGTATAACAAAAAGTTACTCAAATAAGGTCCTTAACAAAAAAATGGTTCAACATGGAAAAGAGAGGCATGGTGCAACACTATTCATTTGTACCATTTAGGTGCAAACTATGGTGTTGGGTTGAAGAGGGATTTCACCAAATTTTTGGGCAAGATGGGGAAAAATGGTGAATTGGTGCTAGGGTTGAAGATGTCCTAAAGAACGAGTAAATGGCAGTGCAGGCTTGAGATCCACGTAGTATGAGCAAGGATGGAGTCAGGAAATTGGTTCAGTGCGGGATCAATTTAGTCGACCCCGAACTTTGAGTTTTTTGTCATGAATTTAATAATGATAAAAATATAAAACAATATTACGACAATACTAAAAATGATATAGTTTATAAATTATATTTGTTCCTTGCGAATTTTCATACTTTGATATCATTGTACAATAACTTAATATCGAAAGCAAAAGCAAGTTAAGCCAAATCTTGTATCAAGTAAAATCAAGTCAAATACTCTCAATTAAGTTCACCAAACTCTAATGATCTAATCTCATCCCCTGAGCAATTCCCAACTTCCAATTACTGGAAGCAATTCAGAATGATAGATCATAAATACTGGAAGCAAAAGCAAAGTATTTCACAGCGCAATTCACACAGCAATATTGGAATCAATTCACATCAATTCACAAAGTAATTCACAGAACGCTTTCACAAATCACAAAGACCGCAATACTGGAACTAGAAGCTAAAGTAACTCAAGAGCAATGAGTAGGCTTTGGGCTCGGGTCAGTTTCCACCTGCTTCTAGGTCAAATTTTGAGAACTATTCAAAAGTGATTCAAGAGCAATTCAAAGAGCTAATTTCATATGATAAAAAGAAAATTTTCAAAATGGGTATTCTTATACCATGATCAATTGGAAGTTTAGTGACATTAGATTCCACATTATTCGACATCCCTCCATCAACATTTACGTTGTCCAAGTCAATTTTTCTTTGGAAGAATCTCTTCATTTCATATCTGAATACAAACATTAGATATCCAATTACGANTTGGAAGTTTAGTGACATCAAATTCCACATTATTCGACATCCCCCCATCAACATTTACGTTGTCCAAGTCAGTTTTTCTTTGAAAGAATCTCTTCATTTCATATCTGAATACAAACATTAGATATCCAATTACGATTAAAGCCTAGCAGGGGCAATTTCATTTCATTTCAACTATAACAATTCACATTAAAGCCTAGAGCGGCAATTTCAACAATACGGAAATTTCAAATCAAATTATGATAATCTTAAAATCCCCAAATTGCAATACATAGATATGGTCAATAAGCAGAAATTGATGATAAAATCCCCATCCTATTTGATTGTCCATAGAGTTGATTCAGCCATCTTAGCTCAACAGATTTTGATATCGACTCTAATTATTGTTAAACTTGTAATTAGTTAGCTTGAATGACTAGACCATGAATAATGCTTGTCTAAATTGTGGATTACCAGTTCCGAAAAGAACTGAACTAGACGAGAATAATATGATATCTTGTAATTATAAAAGAGTCAATTTCAACTTGAATTAAAGAATACTTAGTTTCAACTTGAATTATGGAACCAAACTAGAACCATTCAGTTTGGTGCCATAATTAACGTTTTTGAAGTTGTTCTTGTCTGAAATACGAATTCTAACAAAAATCCCCTCTTCTCTCTTTCAACCCATCAAATGCTCCACCACACAAAAACCCCCATGTTTTCAGCAAAGCAGCCCGTAGCACAAAGCCTTATTTCGAGAAGAACACACCTCTCTTCGTGACCATTACCTTATTTACCAACAAATAACAATCGGTTTCTTCAGACTTCGTACACAAAATATACATCAAAGAGAAAGAAAAAAAGCTACAGACTTACAGTAGGTGCTGGCGTGCTGCGGTGCTGACTGCTGAAGGCTGAAGCCTAGAGCTGGAGGAGACGCTGGACGCAGGCAGAGGGCTTCATAGTTCACTCCCTTTTAATTTTTTTTTTTATTGGGCTTCACTCCTCTTGGACTGAAAGTTAGCCCATTACTTTAAAAAAAATGATTATGACATGAGGTTGAACCCAGAAGTTCAGGGTGGGCCCATTACTAAAAAAAATAAAAATTATTATGGCATGAGGTTGAACCCAGAAGTTCAGGGTGGGCCTATGCCCACCTTGGTCCTCATTGGACTCCACCCCTGTATGAGATATTATGGTGGAAGAGGATTTGACGAACTTTACCGAAGGGATTTGATCACGCCTTTCTATAACATTTCCCGTCCTTTGGATCGTAAACAGCCCTCAGCCATCCATAACCATATATATTTTCGCACGCTTATCTACCTTTAAGGATAAATGTTGGGAAGAAGTTCTAGAAAGTATAAGTTCGGTTGAGGTAAATGGTTGTAACTGAGGGAAGTGTCTCTCTGGATCTTCAATCACAATCGAACTTATACTTTCTTCAACTAATGGCAGGCAGTCCTTGACATCTTTTCACAATCGTTTTCCAATTTTCTCCAATTCCAGAGGGCAACTACCTTCTCCAAACAGCTTCCAGCATGATATCTTCCAACTTTCATTCACTTCACGAAAACAAATTAGATGTGGAATTTGTTCTTACTTGCATAAACAGCCGAGTAGTTAAAACAATTCGACTTCCATTGAAGTCGTATGGATAGAATCTTCTCAAATCATCCCAGGCTTGAGTATCCCACATATCATCCAAGATATTGACGTACTTATTACCCTTCCAACATTTGTAAAGATGCTCATCTAATTGTTCGGCCGTGCAATTTGAAGTATTTGGCCGGGTAGTAAAAAGTGAGAGATTGAACAATACATCTCTTACTCAATAATTTGAGATACAGTAAGCCCACAAAGGAATATAGAAAGAGGAAATTACACCCACACATGTTTTTAAAATACCATTTTCATAAATCCAAAATCATCTTTAATAATACATAAATCAGGTTTTAATTAATAATTTTTAAATTAATTTTTATTTAAATCAATTTTCAAACCCTAATTAATTCATTCTCTCACCTCTCTCTCTCTCTCAACCCATTTTCTCTCCCTTCCCTCTATCCCCGC
>CAIGRT010046352.1:0-14061 GCA_903798405.1 Fraxinus platypoda | reverse complement strand
CCCCCCCCCCCCCCCCCCCCCCCCCCCCCCCCCAAATCTCCCTGGAAGTTTTTATAGCCTTACTGGCTCCATGTTAGCAGCGTTTTGCTTCAATTTCCATAATATTATTCATTCCTGACAAACATAACTACAGTAAATTAGTTTTTGATTATTCAATTGTCCTTGAGTCCTCTGAAAAAGGATTATCTGATTTATCTCTAAAAAAGTGAATTTGAACCAGCTAATTGTGTTGCTTTGGGCGATCATTCAATAATTCAGAGACTCACGTTCATCTTCTTCTTTTGTGGTTTGCAAATCAGATCAACTGACAATCTAGCAAATCAGATCAACTGACAAATCTAATTAATCTTAATTTTGATTAAGCCTTGTATAGTGGGGGTAGACAATGACAAATCTTTCCCCCAGTTTTTCGGATTTTACTTGGTCATATGATTTTGAAGTTGACTATACTCTAACTGGATTTGAATTTTTTGAAGCAGAACGCCAGTATTTACTGAAGAAGTAGTTGGGGAGAATGGAGAGGGTGAAGTGCTGCCTCCCGAGAGGTCCTTCTGGGCTAAATATGTGAGTTCAAATATAGAGATACCATTATATTTTCGTCTTATTCTTTGAAAAATGTGTAAGAGCGAAAAAGCCATATGCATATTTCTTACCCTTTTTTGTATTCCTCCCAGTGGATGTACTTGATCCCTCTTGGGCTTATTGTCATGAATGCCATCACCCAAGCCATGAACATGGCTGAAGAACAGGGTAATGGGCAACCGGGCACTCAAACGCAGCAGGCAGTGGCAGGAGCTCAACGTGGTCAGCCTACTGCAGTGCGAAGAAGATAACTCTTTCTTATTAATTTTCTAGAATGTATCTTTAGCGAAACCTTCCAATTTTATGTCCTCTATTTTTAACCTTACATCCTTTAGTTCATCATCGTCCCCACCCCACCCGCCCTGCCAACAAGAGAAGTGGATACAGCCTTTAGTTGTCTA
Organism: Fraxinus platypoda; assembly: GCA_903798405.1. Classification (NCBI taxonomy): domain Eukaryota; kingdom Viridiplantae; phylum Streptophyta; class Magnoliopsida; order Lamiales; family Oleaceae; genus Fraxinus; species Fraxinus platypoda. The sequence goes on along the minus strand of CAIGRT010046352.1, from coordinate 13,078 downwards.
GTCTACATATAGAGCTTGGATTTCAATGGAGGACCTGTTTGGGGGTTGATGTCTTCTTCTATTTTTTTTATTTTCTTGAATATTGATGTCTGTTTTCTATGGGGATTTGTATTGTTGGTCTGCAACCTCTTTTCTAATGTAACAAGAAGTTGGTCTTCAAGTGATATTTTTTGGTAATGCCTCTTTCAACTCTTCAAGTTTGTAGCAAGTTAGTTTTCAATAGATGGAATTCATCTATTTAACCACTAAAAGGATGCGTGATTGTCACTTTTTGATGCGCAAAGTCGATAAACAGTTGATCTTTATAAAAATTAAAAAGAAAATAGAAAGAAAAATAATTCAAATAAAAGGGGAAAAGATTCATCTATATTCAATCACCATCTTTTGAAAATGGTATTCTATTCTAAATGGTGTTCATGTTTGGCAAATAAGTAATTACTTGATAAAATTTTGCTAAAATTTATCAACTTTTAACCAGTTAAACTTTAATGCCAAACAAATATTTTCATGAGATCCACAATTTCATAAACTTTTATCAAAAAAATTCACTATCCCTATAAATGGTAGCCTATTTCTCTTCATGGTTTTGAGGAAGCTGTTTCTTTGGAGCTCCATAAATCATCTGTAAGAACCCGCAAATTAACATTCATGGAAGGGTACCCTAACCACACCAAGCTCATTTTCTCCTCGTCAAATGTCCATCGACAAGGCCATTCGTCCCAAGTCTTAATATCCTTCAACTTCTCAATCAGATCATTCGGTAGCACCGCGTGTGAGATGACCTCTCGCGATTCTACTACTGATTCCTCGGTTTCCGATGTCATTCTATCTCGTTCTTTAAACAGACACAATGTGGCCAGCCTTAGAAGTGTCTTCTAGTATTTCACCTATCTTCCCTCTATATATACAAGCATCAATACCTCAAAAAAAAAAAAATCCATATTTGGTAAAAAATAAATGGCAAGGTAATATACAAGGTATGTTACTTTTTATCATCAGATAAAAAAGGTAAAAGCTAATTGTCAAGATTATGCACTTACCATTCATATATCTGGCAAGTAAATTTGCACTATTATGCAGCTCATATATAATTAATTAATGTACGGTATTGGACACTGTTGTGGAAATAGAGAAGATAAATTTTTGACCAAATTTCTTATATGATCGAGTTTAATAGTCTAAATTAGCTATGAAATATTCAATACGACATATTTGGTATGTCCATTCAAAATATAATATTAGCGTAATCACACAAGCAACATTTTAAAGTTTGGGTAAGGTGTATGATATATGCAGAGAGATTAAGCCCTTGTTGAAAATTAAAATTAGATTTGTAATATAATTTAATAAAAATTGATAAAATGTGATTGAAAAGTTGAGTGTCTCATAAAATATATGGTTAAAATTATTTATTTTGACTTAAATTAAAATCAATCTACCAAACAGGGTATAAGATATTCTTAGGGAACGATTATAGCATGAGTGTTATATTGTTTTAAAAATATTTTGATACTTAGTCCTTGCTTGATCTCCATTATTTTTAAAATATATTTTCTTTCTTTTCTTTTCAATCACGCATTTTCAATAAAATAATATTACACTCAAACTCAAACTCAAAACTTTTTTCTTATTTTTTAGAGCCATGCTACATGTGCACAAAAATGTACATCTGGCATAATTCTATTTTTTAACCACACATTTTTTATTAATCTATAATTTCAAAATGCATTCTTAAGCAAAAATGAGGTTCAAACAGGAACTTAATATGTAAATTCCTGCCAATTGTCAACGTTGGAAAACATTTTTGGATGATGAAACCATTCTTTTCAAAAGAATGAGTTTTTGAATAGCACATTTTTGGAAAATGTGTGGTAAAAAATAAAAAGTTTCGAATTTACGTGAAAAATATTTTATTGTGATAATGTGTGATTAAAAATACTCATAAAAAAATAATAATAATTGAAAGAATGATTGTCAAAGGACTTGTGTTCTTTCCCATTTCATACAAAATCTCATTTAGTTATATTTTAACTTCAAAATCTTATATTTTCTTATAAAGTATTACAATATTTACTTATTCTTCAAAAAAAAATAAAATTGAAATAATGAGCACTTTTAACAATTAACTTAAAAAAAAAAAAGATTGATTCCGCTTCTTTCCAATTTATGCAATTTTCGTGCACGAATTTGCATACTTTGAATGATATGTGCAACTCCATTGGTGTACGTACGGAGGTGCAGGGAATTTGGTAGCAGGAAGGTTTGCAGTTGTACTAGTTGAATCGGGTTAACCTACATGATCGACCTCCCAACATTTGAATTTGGCCAACTACATGATCGACCCCCCCATATTTACTATTTTCAGCACCAACTGTTTCCCTTTGGGTACCCATGGGCTGGGTCGGGATGGGACAATTTGGGGTTGGTCTCGGGTGAGGTAGAAATAAAGTTGGAAAGAACGTAGGTGAGGAAGAAGATGAAGTTTTCTTCCAAAATCCAAGACCCACAATATGAGCCAAAAAAAGATCTCAAATACCAAAAATATGAGCTAGAAAAGCACTGCATTTAGTAGCTTTAGAGGAATACATAAAAATCGGATCCTAATTGAACATAGATTTGGCTTCCTTGGATAGCACAAGATGTAAAGCATTACAACAGACTTTTTTGTATTCTGAGTACAAAAATACAGTCGAATTTGAACAATTACAATGTTGGAAATACTTTCACAGAAAAGTCGATACACACTCAAAGTTCATCCTGCAACACAGAGCAAAAGGAAGATTTATCTAGTAAGGTTTCAATTTTCTTGTATCTTTCAACTAGTAGGGTCTGAATCGACCCAAAAAGAAACATGAAAGCTAAAAATACTGCTTTCTTTAAAATTTAACTTAAGCGATTTCTATAATTTTATGAGCATGTAATACAGTTCTAACAACAATTAAGCTATTTGTAAATTTTGACATCCTTGTTGACAGATGGGTGACGTCGCAAGATTGTGAAGGTTGGCTATGTGTGTGAGATGGTTCGTTAAGACAGGTTGTAAACCAGGATGTACATGTAGCAAAATTGTTCTAACAAAGCGGTGCATCTACCTATCTTACAATGGATGGAAGATGCATTCTACGGATTAAAGAAGACTGACACGATGGCTTAACTAGATTATTAAGTTATCCTGTAAGATTACTCTTGGTAGTTTCGATATCCTCTTTTTCAAAACAAAAGTACTACACCACATCTTAGCCTATGCAATTTAAAGTTCCAGATACCCATCGAGTAATCTTAAATGAAATTATTGAGTGTCAGCTTATATGTTCAGTTGAATTAGTAACAAGATTTTTCGAAATATATACACAGATCTAGGCATATAAACAAAGAAATGTAAGAAGTCAATAGAAGCTTACATGATAATCATCGTCCAAGTAATCACGGCGATGCTGCAAAATAGATATTCAGAGATCAGATGTCATATTTCCATATGAACAAGGGAAAAATGTTAACTCGCAAAAGTCAGAGCATATAATATCAACTACGTAATATGCACATGTATGGAAACAATAAAACAACTGAAATGCACCACAACTGTGTCCACTCTCTAAAAGGTTAAGGTTTTACATTAAGTCAGTCAGTCTTGCCAACACCCATTATGAACATTGTACGTGTCAAAAATTTGATGAAAAACTGAATTCAGCCTACATGTGAGAAGGCATTTCGAAGACTAAATGCATGTTTGTCAAAAATTATAATTGATTATAAATAGTGGGTCCCAAGGAATGTGTGCTTAAAATATAGGTAAAAATTATGGTACTACGAAATGTGTGAATAAAAGTAGAGTTTGACCAAATTATAAGCAATTATAATTTTTGAAAAGCATGTGCTAAATTTAAATAACTATGTTCACTTAAACATTAAGCTGACACTGTTCAAGAGAGTAAGACACTAACCTTCTTGTATCTGTCTCTGTAATGGTCTCTGTGTCGATGTCGTCGATCATTATCCCTTTCTCTTCTCCTCCTTTCACCTTCCTCTCTTGCTCTTTGGGCTTCCTGCATACAAAGTCAAAACACTTTTGAGGGTCTTCATTTATTATCTGAAACTGATAAGTAATCAACGGAACTGGTTAGGCTGAAACCTCTTCCTCTTTTGCTTTTCTCACTTTCTCTGCTTCCTCAAATGCCTCTTTTTCAGCCTAAAACATCAGAAAGAAATATGAATGTTAGAGAAAAAGACAGATGTCCAGCGACCTTGACGTGCTCATAACAAAGTATAGGAGCAGGAGCTCACCTCCCTATTTGCGAAAACTTCGTTCACTACTTGCTTGGCATAGTCAGGATCATCACAGATCAGTATGTTGTCGTAAACAGAACCTGCTTTTACCTGCAGAGCATGATAAAATTGAAATCCAGTCACAATATAAAACGGAATGTTATTCCTGTGAAATGAATGAGACATTAAATTTAGCATAATAACATCTTAGTCTCACCTGCCAAATTTCAATGCCTACATACTTAATTGGCTTCAGAACATAAAGATCAGGATCATCTTCAAATTCTGATGAAAGGAAAAGGCAAAAATATAGTAAAATAAAAAGGACAGAAAGCTTAAAATATATATATATAAATTGAACAAAAGTAGAGGAAAATTTTGTAAAGGGGGTATTGAAACTGCAAACTTCATAGGTGAGTTTGTACACCAGTGCTTTACCTGGATTATCGATCCAAGGTATCTTCCACTTTCCTTTATAGTTGGGATTCTTGATTTTCTGTTGGATAAAATGAATATTCATAGCTAAGATTTGAATAATGAAATAAGTTTACACTCTTACGTTCAATAGCATTTAAAGCCCTTCGTTATACCTTACGCTTCCATGGTCCCTTATATGCTGGATTAGGTACTTTTGGTGGTCTCCATATTCCATCCTCTTCTTCGTCCCAATTAGCGGGCTAATCAGCAGGGAAAAACGAATAATTGAGTAAAGTGTATCCTCTTTATTTCATGTATTTGCCAAGATAAGCACACAGACAAAACATAATTACTACTGTTTCAAGCATGTTTCAACAAAACAAAACAAAAAAAAAAAAGGTGCATGTAAGCACCTAGGTCATATATAATAAAACATAAATTCAAGATGAAAGAAGAGAGGAACACATTAAATAAAACAAAACTCAGTCAAATGCATAAGATAAGTTATTACGGAAAAGAAGACCTCGAGCTTCAGTACATCAACTAACCTCTTTTGCTTTTGGATCTGGTATTTCTCGTGGAATAGAATCATAACCCTGCAATATGATACATAAAATTGAATGATGAATATCATTGATCAACTTTGGGAAAGCCACTAAATTCTGTTGAGTACAATACCTCAGGTTTGACTTCATTTGGATCATCTATATATTCTCGATCATCCCAGTCTGCAGGCTGTCATAAAAGTTCGGGATATAAGAAAAATGTTTGTGCAAACCAATATATGCGTACACACACACACATGCACGTCAACTGAAAGAAAATGGACGTTACAATTTTAAATTATATGAGAAATATTAAATTTAAAATTATAATTAATAATTATCATAAATATAAATGTATAACAGATAACACAGGCTCTGAAAATACTGGAGAAAAATGAAAATCAAAGATTAGGGCACTAAATTAGATTCATTAACGAGTGGAAGAATTTATCAGCTGACAATAACCTTTTTGGCATTCACAGCTTTAATCTTGCGAGGAGGAAGGATATCCCAGTCAGTGTACATGCTTCCAGAATCTCTTTCTCGACCATCAATCAGTACACTATATGTTGCATCAGGCCGAAGAATAAATGTATAAAAATGGGTTAACTTGTCTGTTTCACACTGCAGATCCTTCTTGATGGGGTAATTTTGGCCTTGATAGGAAAGTATAACATGAAGTTTCTTTGTCTGTGAGCCACATATATCAGGTCCAAACATCATACTGCACACAAACAAAAGTATCAAAAAATTAAAGATTTAGTACAACTGTGGGAATAAAGACCTAGGACCCAACTCGATGGTTGGAGTTTTCTCCAGAGTTCAAAGGTTATATGGTAGGTTTAAAATCCAAACAAGTGTACAAAACATAAAGTGCAAATTACACTAAAATAAATGGAAAATCTAGATCAATTTGTACTAACATATCTGTATACCAGAGAATTTTATAACAGTATAGCAAGATTTCATATTCTGAGCCAAGAGAAAATCAGAACAGCATAAAATTTAACTTCACTTTTCTACCAAGGATACAACCACACTATTAGTCAAATAAACAATATATAGTTATTTCTTATGTTTCTAAAACATTGAAGATATTCATGGATTGTCTATGGACAAAATGATTTTTGATTGAAGATATAAAGAGTAAAACCAAGCTTTCATATATAATTTTGCAAAAGTTTTACATAACTCTTACGCTGCCCATCCAATTTCATCAGAAGCAATAAGTGAAGCAGAAGTGCTCAGAGTTTCTTGTGTTTGACCATGACATTATAAATTTGACATGCAAGAAAAATAAATATATCCAAAATCGTTGATGGCAATTCATCAAAAAATAAAAAATAAACTACAGATATGAGATAAGTATAAAAAATTAGCTCTCAAATCAATCATTTAGCTGTAACTCTTTGAAACAAAATATTATTTATCTGCAACTGCTATTATGAAGTTAAGCAGAATCCTTGGGTGATTTGATATCTATACATATCATGTCATTTTTCTCAAACTTCCGCATCTTAAGATTAATCTCAACTGCACAAAGCCTTATCCTGTGCCACAATTTGATAAGAATTTATAAGAATAAGACTACTAAATGAAAATTTAGTCAAATGAAGTTTATAAATGGTTGTAACATCAAGCCACATGCCTCAAACGGTAAGCTAAGGGAATGAAAGAGCACGAAAAAATGTCACAGATACAAGGAAAGGTAAGAGGAATAAAATCTGAAGTGTAGCCTTAAACACGTAAAATTTGTGCAAGATTTTGCTTAGGCTATTCAAATCACAAACTGCAACAACACAAATGTTTTAGAGACAGAAAGAAGAATTGACTGTATGCGTTAAGTGATAAACAAACCTGTAAGGAGTGTCACCACCAAATTTCTTTTGGTTAACAAATCCAGATAGAAGCTTAATATAACCCCCACCACATTCTATGTCCTGTTCCAATCTTATGGAATATTGGAGGACCAAGGTTCTATTCTTGTTGCTGAATTCAGGTATCTTCGCAGATATGGCAAAATGCCTAGCATCAGTAGATGTCTGAATACCTGAAAAGATTCAAAATCATCAGAGACATTTAGATTTCGTATTTATAGAGTGATAAACTCATTAGTAGAACAATTCAAATATGAAATTTAGAATCCTGAGGTAATTGAGATTCATTAAATTTGAAAAGTATTTATTGAAATAGCACAAAAAAGTCAATAGTGTTAAAAAAAGGTCAATAGTGTTAAAATGGGCGTGATTTCACTAAAGTTAGGTTAGGTAAAAATTCTCGAATATTTAGCTCAACATTGCTCATTTAAAATTGATCTTAGAATATGTTACATTAAACTTGAGCTTTATCTCTGATATGTACACATTGAGCAGCCTTCAATTCAATCATTCTTTATCTTTAATTCAAAATCTATTAATATGTGTTAAGTACAAAATTATTATCACCACCAGTTATCACCTGTGAATTCAAGGATATGTAGCTTCCTGACCTATGCACTTTCTTAATTCATATGTTATTTGGACTATGGAACAAGTAAATTTGTCTAAATGTCGGGTTAATTGGAACTCTAGGTTTTGGTTACATGGACATAACAAAAACATTAATTCTTATTATTGATGACAGAAAATGCTACAACTTCCACGTCAACCTCCAAGTAAGATTCTCGCCTCAAACACCGCAAAACAAACACAAGTAACTGAAGCAAGCTTGTTCAGCCTTCCAAAGAAAGGGCTTAAATAGCTGACCACAGTCCATACCAATGTCGGCATGAAACTATTGCATTAGGAAACAAATTGACAAAGTTTTGGCTCAATGAAAAATGTGTGTATTGGGAGTGTGATGGTTGCCGACTTATGTAAATTAGAATGGGATAGTTTATAAGGTGTAGGTTCTAGGCAAGGACAAGTAGCAGGGGAGTTTGCAATAGTTACCATCTCTACTTCTTTAAGGTCTAATCATTGCTTTTTACAATAAATGCAACTATATGCTTTCCTTTCTTTCAAAAGAAGCTTTCTTATTCCTTCTTTCTATTTTCTTTTACTCAAAATGGATCCCCTTGTCCTTGGGCTTTCACATTATGGATTAAATTATAAAAGGGCATAATAATCTTTTTCCTTTATTTACATGAAAGAATATGGTTAATACTGTCATACAATCAAATCTGTTCAAAATGCATGTGTGATATACATATGAGAAGCTATATAACTAATTTGCATCTTCAATACACTTATTATATGGCCATTGCTATATATTGGACAAGTGTCCCGTACCCGTTCTCATGTCCAAGTATCAAGTATCTGAGACTGCTTCTTAAGCATTTTAAAGTGGTTTGACAAGATGGAGTAACATAACATTCAAGTGTTGCATAGGATTTAATCACACGGCGAAAATTCTAAAAAGACTCGCCAATTTTCTTCGAGTTTATACATTACAGAATTAAAGATTACAAAGTTAAAGAAATAAAACCTTTATCATCAGGATCACCGGGCCACTTCCCCGGGGTGTGCTTAAAAGAGCCTGCTTTCCCTTCACTCCTTTTCCAATCAGACTTCACCCACCTACTCTGCCACCCATCTTCTCACAGCAATCAAACAAAATACACGTTAACCCATACATTCACTTAAATGAAAAATCAAACTAAAACAACATCTAAAATACTTCAATCCACAAAAGACCATATCAGAAAACACAACCAACATCAAAGCTAAAGAACTATAGCAATGGGTAAAGTTTCTAGATTAATTAATTCCAAGAACCCTTAATTTTTATCAACAAATCTTGGTTGCTCACATATCAAATTACATGTAAAACATAAGAGCAGAAATCAACTAGTTAAGCACAAAGCATGATATTAAATCATAAAAACTTGAAACTAGATCACGAATTATCCACAACAAATTTAATCTAATTTAAGCCCAGGTACTAAATGATAGTAATAAAGATTTGTAATTACTACTATGTTATTAGCATGTGATCACACTAAAAATGCAAAGATTCTTACCCTCAAAACGCTCTTCAAAAATGATTTCAGCAAGGGAAGAGCTGAAGACCGAAAACAACACTACTAGAATTCGCACTATATTTTTGTGCTCATACTGAGGAGCCATGTTGGGTTTCCTGCTACTGGCAAGGCTAATTATAGAAAGCGTGTTGTATATTGACCCCAAGTTTTGGGGTTTATTTACGGTCATGACCCTTATAGCGATTTCTCTATTGACTTTGAAGTTTCTCATTTGCACGTAGGTCTGTCCAATAGGATTCCTCCTGGTACTTTCTTTGGTCCTTTTTGGTCCATATCATTTTTAATTGACTTGCTAAATTCTAGTAATTTTTAATTTTAATTTTTTTTTATTGTTTTTTATGTGAGATCTAGATGTATTAATTTTGAGCATTTTTTTTATGTTTTTGAGTATTAATTTTAAGTTTTATTTTTTCTCACACATATTTTCAATCACGCGCTTTTACAATAAAATATTTTACACGTAAATTTAAAATTTTTTCTTACTTTTTAACGATACATTCTTCAAAAAATCACAATTGCAAAACTTATTTTGATAAAATAATGGACATCAAACAGAAGCTAAGCGAGACAACCAATGGGGTCGAAGCTAGGGGTTGAGATGCCCTCTCCATCTCGTGACCTATTGGAGATTTCAGGGAGTCAGGAACATATTAAAATATTTTCGTTTCTCTTTACGTTCTCCCATGTACTTTTTTGTTATTTTTTTATATTATTTTGAAATTGATTTAAATTTTAAAAATAAAAAATAAGAGTCATGATGAAATCCCATCCCCAACAAGATTTTCGGTTGGGTCGGGGTCGAGGTCAAGGTCGGACGGTATAGTTTACCATCCTTAAATTATTTATTAAGGGTTATAATATAAATATATTCCAAATAAATTTAAAATTGAGCGAAGAACCGAACCCTACGCATGGGCCGGGAAAGCAATATTGTAATATTTCCAAGCATTTAGGTTATTTTGGCTTGACTTATATCAATTGACCTTCGTTTTCTATTGCCGAGTTGACTTTCGCTATCACTGAAGGCTTTGCTCCATCTCCATAGTAGTTTCCTAAGTACTGTTTATTTTCAATTTAAGCCACATAAATAAAAATAGAATTTGATCAACTTTTAAGTAATTATGATCTTTATCGAACATATACAAAAAAAAAAAAACTTTCTTAACCCCTGTTTGGTAGGGATTATAATTAAGATTTTATTTTAAGTTAAAGTCAATAATTAATTTTAAAGACTCACAATTTTTTAACCACAAATTTCATCAATTTATTAAAATCTACTAAAATCTTATTGTAATCCCCACCAAATAATGACTTAATTGCTATCTTAAACTTATTTGCAAATAGATTATTTAAGCTTAGCCAACTACACTTTTATATGAAAATCTACATCGTAATTAATTTTTGACATCTACAATCAAGAATATAAGGAATTATAATCTTTGCCAAACATACATAAAAAACCCTTTTTTTTTATTTTTTCTTTAGTAAACTTATTTTACATATAGATTATTTAAGCTTAGCCAACCACACGTTTATATGAAAATCTACTTCGCAATTAGTTTTTTGACAACTACAATCAAGAAAATGAAATAAATAACAGAATATTGTCTACTAGTTATATACAATCCAGAAAGAAATAGCAAAAGAGGCGAGTTCGTGGACAACTTTGTCTCCCATCTAGAGGTATAAAGCGACACGAGCCACAACTCAAAACAACGTCTTATCAAATAGTAGCGTTCGGGGCAATTTCTAGAGGTATAAAAACTCAAAACAACATCTAGAGGTATAAAAATTTGTTGAATCTAACGGATGTGCCTGTGGCGGTCAATTTCTGCAAAAAGTTCAGATCAATTTTGACTAAAAGAAGGTTTAGTTAGTAAAAATGAAACTTTGCTATAGAGTGAGAAAGAGTATTTGGGCAAATATCCCCTACCTTACATGTTATTTGAAAATTCGTCCCCAACCTTGGGGAATTTAGAGCTGCTCATTCACATGGATGATTATCATCCATTTTCAACCCATTTGACTAGCAAATTGAGAAATAAAAAAAAAAAATCATTAAATAAAAAACAAAAGGGAATAAATAAAAAAATAAACAACTGAAGAGTTGAAGGTCTAGATGCCTGTCGAGGGCAAAATCTAATGCTCATCATATTATGTTAAGGTAATTTTTCCTTATCCACGTACTTTTGTGTTTAGTAGTTCTGAAATATGAACACGTGGAGGTGAATAATATTTTTTCAATTTTGTACATGTTACTTTGGCAGATCTGTTTATGGCAATGTGAAAAGAATGGCATTTATGTGTCAACGTTGAAAAATTATTGAAAAAATGGCATGGCAACCATGTAGCGGAAGTGATAATTGTTGTTGGTAGGGCGTGGGGTAGAACAAGGTGACATTTTTTTTCTTTCTTTTTTTGCGAATGCTTTATTTTTCATTTTTCAAGATGTCAAAGGAATTGACTAAAGAAAAATAGATATTCATTTGAATGAATGACGTTAATTTTCCAAGTTAGAGGCACAAGTATAAAAGAAAAAGCTAGGGATGAATTTGTAAATAATATGAAAGATGAGGGCATCCAACATTCTCGTCACTCACTTTCAAGAGAACAACTCTCGCAAATTCATACCTCACATCCGTCTCGCTCTCCTGTACTATCGTCACCGTCGTTGCTTTCAATCATCGAAACCTTTTCGTCAATTGGAGGTATGAATATCACGCCGATCACCGTTCACTATTTAATCTTGTATAATTTCACATGAATGTGTGCAGCTCTTGTATCGGGTCATCTAAAGCAAGAAAGAAGGATTTTGTAGAATTATTGAAATCTTCAAGAGATTCTAGAACTATCTAGAATTGTTTGCCCTCACACAAAAGTCATGTAAAGCATTTTTTCTGTTTTCCCTTCAAGCCATTTGTTCTAGTTTGGTAGGTTATTTGGCAAGTTCCCAAATAAGAGCCAAGTACCTTGGACTCGATGCACTATCCAGAAACTCCTCCTTGAGTTACACGATGCAATTCCCATACAAGGCGTGATGCCTGGAGACTACAGTTTTTCATTTTATTTAAACCAATAAATGTATTGTTGGAAATTTGTTTGAAAGATTGAAATTTGGTTAAGTGATAAAATCAAAACTTGGAAAAAGTGACTTTCGTGTCAACTTCGTCCAAATATTCGGACTTGATCTGATGGTCAAATTACAAAAGTAAATAGACCAACTTGTTCTACTCGTCGAACAGATCGTCGTTGTATATTTGGAATCTCAAAACCAATTCCGGATGAATGAGAAATTGAGGTCTAAAGTTGGGAAGAAATAGAGGAAGCTGTCTGGAAAATTGACTAAGGCTGTTGCTAGCTTATGGTCAGGCTGTCGCTCGAGCAACAAGCCAGCTTGCTCGAGCGACAGGTCAGCTACAGGCTAGCGAAAAAGTCACTATTTTAATCGCTCGAGCGAGGCGATGGCGACAGGCTAGCGACAGTGAATGGTGTGACCTTTGGCAAGATTTGCTGAGCTTGGGGGAGCGACATTTCATTCACAACCCCTCATCCTCTATATATAGGACCCATAGGGACGTCCCAATCTTCACACCAATGATATGCAATCGTATAGCATTCATTTTCTCTCATTTCTCAACTAAATTCTTGTATTCTTGTTGCATAAATTCTGGTTTTCTTCACTTTGCATACCAGAGTTCGTAAACCAAGTTCTGGTTCGCCGTTTCTTGTGTGTTGTAGTGCTACTAATACAAAAAGATAGTCGTTGTATATTGGGAGTTGATTGCCATAAACCGTAGGCACCGTTGAGGAGCAAATTCGACTTAAGGACAAA
>CAIGRT010046349.1:0-24186 GCA_903798405.1 Fraxinus platypoda | reverse complement strand
ATTAAGAATGCAATATTTCGTCTTTATTTGATGGAGAGTTAAGATTTTGTTAAAAGGCGAAAGAAAAAGAGAAAAATTAAAATTTATTGTGATTTTGCCCCTATTTGATGGAGATTAAATTCAATTTTTTAGGAAAATTTGATAAAAGTTAAATAGTTATGGATTCCAAGAAATAAGTTAGTAAACTTAATTGTAACTTTGATTTAGATTAAAAGTTGGGGGCACGTGTCCGCCCCAGGATTTAACTTTTGAAAATTAAATTTAAATAAATATACATGCGTCGACTCTCTATTAGCCTATTAAGCTTTTAGAAGAAGTGATTCACATTAGAGCGCATAAATTTGGTCTTGGGTTCAACTCTCACAGCTGCCCAATCTTCTTGTGTTAGACATGGAAAAAATGAACGTGGTAAATTTGTTCGTGAAGTATCATGTGAAAGGTTAAATGCAAATAAATATATGTGTCGAGTACTCCTTTTCAGCTTAAATTTCTGGACGAGATGATTCAACTTGATTATAGAACAAATATGGATCTTATAATCAAGTCTCGTTGCTATCTATTTATGAAAATTATGCGCGTATTAGACATGAAAAAAAATGAAAGCATTACATGAGGACATTTTGAAGACTAAGCTTGAATATAATAATATGTTTATGTTTGGTACCGATTAAAATCTAGATTTTAATATAAGTCAAAGTCAACAATTAATTTTACCTACGTATTTATGGGTTTCACAACTTTTCAACCACTTATTTCATCTTCTATTAAAATCTAATTTTAATCCTCACCAAACAGTGATTATATTTATATATATACTCTCTTATCAACTTTAAGACGAGGTGCTTCAACTTAACATTCCAAAGTCTAGTCGATCACGCAACCTAGAATCTAACACATTTCAAGGGAGCTTTAACGGAGAAAAAGAGCCATGCGTGGAATGTGTAAAAAGTAGGCATCAAAGAATATCTTTGGCATATCCCATTTTCTTCAACTTCTTATTCCATAGCCACAATCAACAACGGCTAAGAGCCTGTATATAAAAACTCATTCAAGCCCACACTTCATAATTGTCTCTAGTTCAAAGTTCAAACCACTGAGAATTAAGACGGCAATAGGATACGTTGAAATACTCATTCTTCGGATCTGGAAACCATGAGGGCTAGCTTATTCTTTTCGGGAAACGCTCCCGATGGAGACCGAGGGAGAGAGAGTTATAAGCAAACCAGTTCTAGGTCTTCTCTCCTTTGGCATGTGATGGTATACATGTTACAATATACAAATGATAACTCATTTGTCTACTAAATTATCGTTATATGCCAAAGGAGAGTTGCCCTATGACTGGTTTAGCTTGATGAAGCAAGTATATGATTCATCTGCAAATGCATGAATTTATGCATAATTTGTTGAATTCCTCTGGTAACTTCTATTCTAGGTAAATTCATTAGAAGAAACATTTAATAAATTACTCAATTATCAAGATCACTATCATATTGTAATTGTTTACTAATTCCTTTTGCTTTTCTGTTGGATCATTAGAAGTAATTAATGATAGAAGAGTTTTAAATGGAGCATCAAGTTGGCATGATGACCGTTTTATGGTCTTCTGCGATTGCTGTTGTAAACTGTACCTACTCCCTAGACATTATTTGTGTGAAGAAGTTGTTGACGATAAATCATTTCATTTTTTTAACAATTTAAACTTTTAGATAAGATGGTTTAATATAGATTAGGACAGAAATCTTCTATATTCAAGACTTCAAGTCTCGCCGCCACCATTCTATACACAAGCAGGTATATTGAAATTCTTCTTATTTCCAACCACTTAAACTTTTAAATAAGATAGTTCATGTAGAGTTACTATCTCATTAGCCAATTCTTAAGCGTATGTGAAGCGAACAATAGGTTTTTCCTCATCAAGATTTTTGCCTTTCACCATTGGGGCATGCATATTTTTTGTACACTGGGGCTTTTACACTAGTGGATTTGCTACCTAGCTCGAATTTATAATAGGATTTTAGGATAAACACATTCTTAATCAACTTCTTTACCTCTTCCTATGGAGCTTGACATCTCTGTGCATTTATCAGCCTCTTTGAGGTCAGAAGCCTTGATCAATGTTGAGCCCATGACTAATGACTTCTAGGTTGATTACAACCATGTCACTGTATATACATGAAAACAGATCCAGTGTAGCCTGCAAAAAATCTTCAAGCTCCTGAGTTAGTACCTGAGGTTTGACTTGGATGGTGTCCATTAATTCTTTCATTGGTCTAGCTCGAGGATACTCAGGTTACTTAAGGCCATTGTGTAGACCTTTACTTCACCACCAGGAACTATGTAATGATCTTGGTTGATAAATTTGAAAGACTTATTTCATACCTATTGTTATATGTTTGTTAGTTATTTCGAGCCGAAACTATGTTAATTTTGGGAACAACCGAAGTTTATATGTGATCATCCAAACATATGTATGTCCCGAGCAATACGTCCTGAGGAGATACCTCGCTTATTTGACCACAAACCCCATAACCTCCTCGGCTATGGCACCTCTGGATTGCTCTCCTCAGGGCCATGATCACACTCCCCACGAAGATATCGTCGGGATATACCCTCGGGAAACAACATTCCCCCATTAACTTGGGACTTCCTCGAGATTATGACTTAACCTCGTGCCTAGCAATCCCTAATCTATTAGGACTCTCCTTTATGATAAGACTTATCCAATTCTAAGGAGTTTGAGTCCTACTATAAATATGTTGTCCCATCCTGAAAGGACTCTACCACCCGAGCTTTATCTTTATCTAAACACATCGATGGTACAATGCCAAGCAAGTTGCAACATCCAAGCATGTTAGAACTCCTAAGGATTTGAATAGCTTAATCCTACCAAGGTGTGCTAACTACCTCTATAATACAGCACCTCAATTCATTATTTATGTACGTTTTTCTAAACAATTTTCAGCATATATTTTTTCATAAATTCTCTCTCTGACTTAAGTATCGGAGGGACGACGAGGACACACATCGACGTCTTTGTTTCAGGTACCGGAAGATCTCGTTCGTACTCATTCTCAGTCATCAAGCTCGAAAATCAACAGATACCTTTTGGTAGCATCAATATGTAATTCTAGCAATAAAGAGGAAAAAGGACTTGATTTGGGCACTTTGATGCAATGACAAGAAAATATGTTCGAAGGGCGACACTAGAGCAAGGGGGAAGAGAAATGAAATAGAAACACGAGGAAAAAAAATGCTAGAAAATCTTGCAAGTGTGAGCTTTTGATAGAGATATACTTTTATTTTTGTGGTTTGTGAGCTCGATTTTCACACAATTGACGTGACAACAAATCCTTACTTCACTCACTCTTACCTAACCCTTGTCCTGCATACTTGGGCAAATAGTTAGGGACACATAGCCTTCTCCGGAGGTGGAAGAGGTGGTCGAGCGAGTCACTTATGTTTGGGTGTGGGATGTGCTATGGACGTGAGCCACAAGAGTGTTCAAATACAGGGGATGGTCGAAATAGAATCGATATACAAAGTGAAAAATCAGAAAGCAATGTTGTGTAAAAATTGTTTTACCTCAAGTATGAGTTTTTATAATAGAAGAGGAAAAATGATAGCTGTTGGATAAATAGACACGTGACATTATCGCAACGATTGAGACGCCTTGTCTAGGAGTCATTTTTGTAATTCATAGACTCAGGTGCACTTAATGTTGCTAATGCCCTATGATCTAAGCTTGACATATAAGGATTAGACTTGACAAGTTGACTTGGTAGAGTATCTGATGCAGTGAGTGGTCACATCAATTAATCATAAGAGATCTTATACCGAAGATTTCATGAGGGACGCACCTCATGTCCTAGAAGCTGCAGCACCTTGTATTGTCTCACCTCATCCATGAGGTTCGACGGGATTGCCAATAGACATAGTGAGGTGGAGTGTGGGCATAAGTTCACTCATTGTTTGGCTGTCACATGGCCATTCTTGGAGCCTCTCCAGACAACACGTAACATGGTCTTTTCCAGAATTTCCATCATTTTTATATATTGAACTTCACATAAAGAGATTGAATTCATATATAAAAGGTAGTTTTACGATAAAAATTGTCAAATAAGTTAAAAAGTTTCAAATGTCAACATGAATGTGTATTTCCAGAATTAGGAAAGAAAAATTAATTCGGATTAACTAAGGTGAAATAGCATGCTCTAACGCCTTAGTATCCTTGAAATATCCAAGTTAATCTAGTTAGGCAATTTTCTAGTTTTAATTTAGTTGAATTTTTAGCTTCAACCTTCAAAAATTTGATGGTCAATCAATTATGATACTTGATAAATTAACTCGTACACTTGCAGAATTATAGCACAATAGTGACAACCCGATATATCTCTCTTAATGAGCAACAAGATGGAGCCTTCTAAGACCTTACATTCTCTAGTAAATCCATAAATTGGATGGTTGTAGAAATGAGTTGATCCCATGCATCTCTAATAATGCATCATAATAAAGGATGTTGGCCAAGTTCTAGTTATACACAAGGATGTAGTGGATGATGGTGCACCCGCCTCATGTCCACCGGACCATCTCTAAGAAGAACGAAAACTTTCTCGGACCATACTAGATTTGGACATTATTGAAGAATAAAACACATTTTCACCTAGGTTGGACAGGGTCGAGCACACTGAGGCCGTGAGCCTCTTGCCAATTATTTTTCCTATTTATTGAAAAATAATCAAAAGCTTAAAAGATTGTTCGATTGCATCTGCTCTATAAAATATCTAAGCTTTTATTTCACATTTAATAGTTATCTAATTTAGTACAAATTTATTAATGTGAACTGAAAAGTTGATGACTTGAACTTTTGGTCACATTCATGTCACGCAGTCTATTTAGCTGAAATTTTTAGTTCAACTCTGGTAGGGAACCATTAAATATTTTCGGCAATTCATTTCAATGGGACCATTTTTTTTTTGACCTTTTTCCATATATGCAGTTTGGCTCAATTGAGAGGACGTAAAATGACTTATTCATTCATTATATTTATAGAAATGCAATAAGAACAAAAGTGCGACAAAATATTTTTTCTCGTTTCAAATCACGAAAATAGAAATCTTTGACAGAACCATCGTTAAGAACAAGATTCGACGAAAAGAAAGTTAGGAACGGACGAGTGATATAATGAGTAAAGATTGAAAACGTTAAGTGCAAGTAAAATATCGTGCAACAAAAACAAATTGTGATGTCATATATAAGTTATAACTATCCTTTTACGTTTGACAATTTCCAAAGATATGAGAGATAGAAGACCGAAGTACCCTTCAAAAGTGCCCCAAATAGGAATCTATGCGCCGTGCCTCAAAAATTAATTAGGGATCTAAGTTCTATATCTCATAAAGAATAAGGACCGAGGCTGTAAATTTTATTAATACCACCAAAATAAAGAGCTATTGATTATTAGGGGATTGAAGCTGAGGGTCGTATCAACACGTCGTCGTACTCGTACAATTAAGGCAACTAGTCAATGCCAATGCCCCATGGCTCAGCACAGTGTATCGTCCATTACTTTTCATTTTAAAAGACTCGATCCTCTACCATGCATAAAACCCTACTAATCTATTTCATGTTAAACATAAGCACATCACTTCACTTTTGCTTAACACTTATGATAAACGACTCGTCATGTCATGAGTTTCTATTGATTTCTCAAATCATCTATATATCGCCGAGTCCTTGCAAGCAAGAAATTTGTCGCTCTCACTATGCACATTGGATGAAAAGCTTAGTTGCTAAAGAAATGTTTGGTAGATTTAATAGACTATAAAATTAAGAATAAGGAAGAGATAAACTTTGTCAATTGTTATATCTAATCTTATTCAATTTATCGTGTCAAAAGTTATATTGAATAATTCTGTATAATAATGTCTCGTCTAACCTACCTACCTAAGTGTGTAAAATATACCACTAAAAAGTGACAAAATATCTAAAATTTTACTTGACAAAAAAATTGTTCATTGACCAATTCTGGCGTCAATTTTTGCCGTCTGATGAACATAGGTGGAAATTGCAATGCGGTCAAACCTAAACAACTTGCACACAAAGTCAACACAAAATTTTGTAATTAAAAAAAAATATATATATATTTTTCCCAAACAAATTAAAAATTAGAATAAAATCGTCACCGTCGACAGGTACATATATGAGAATCTCTTTCAACTTCTCAACAAGGGTTTGGTAGAGTCCCACTCCAAATTGCGAATATAATTACAAGTTTTATTGTTTATAAGGAATATCGGATATTTAATAGAATATTTGGAAAAGCATGGCATTGTATGGAATAGATTTTAATGAGGGGACTATTCCTTACAAATAATCAATTACTTAGAAATGAAAGACGAAATAAATATAGATACAAAGATTTTCGAGTACGGAACCTTAACAGAGAGATAATAGCGTACTTAAATTGTGTTCTACTTCTCACTTTTTAACGTAGGATATTACATTATTGAAATTCAAAAAAGTGGGAAATGACAAATATAAGAATGTAGTCCCGAGTAGAAAGATGTTTTAACGAGCGATAATTCATTACGAATTTTTAAGGACTTACTCATCATCTAAATATTTCAGCAAGCCAAAAGTAGACATAAATCTAAAGAGAAACCTCAATAAACAGATAGTAACATATTTAAATTGAGTTTGCCTAAAAAAAAATCACTTTTTATGGTCAAATAATACATGAATGAAGTTCTAAAAAAAGGGATAATGACAAAAATAAGAATGTAATCTCAAATTTTAGTCCTTCTTTGGTGGCCATTTTTTTGAAAATATTTTTTTGAATAGTAAATTTTTAGAAAATGTGTGATTAAAAAGTAGGAAAAATTTTAAATTTACGTGTAGAATATTTTATTATGTAAATATATTGTTAAAATGAGTATGTAAAAAAAAAAAAGCAATTTAACAACCTGCAGTAAAAGTCAAAAGTTGTATTACCATGTTTCCCAGAGTCAGTCAAGCACCATAAATTCTCAAATAAATATCGAATTAAATAGGATTAATAATTATTAGTTGGGATAATACAAAATCTAAACTACTGTTAATGACAAAATATAGTGTATGAAGCCACTTGTCATTCTTGCAATCTAATAATACAAAAAATTTATTTAACAATGCAACAAATAAAAATTCACTCTAAAACTCGAGATCAACTTTTAAATGCGAAAAAATAATAAACTATGAAACACAGCATAAATGGTAAAAATCTCGTTCAAAAATTATTTCTTAAAAAAATTCATATAACAATAGCTGATTATTTTAACAATTATTAAGGATTGTGATTCTTGATGGCCGACCACTTTGAAAACAACGATAAATTTGAAATCTTATGAAATATTGAACTAAAAATATATTTTTCCTATTGTGTTGCTTTAAATTATGAAATTATAAAATATTTATAAAATCATTTAGACTTAAATTTCGATTACCCATTAGAAGAAGGAAGAAGGAGGAAGAAGAAGAATGTAGGAAATGAAAATTTAACGTGAGATAATTTTGGGGTCTAGTGTTTAAAGATGTACGAAATTTGAGAAATCTCAATTCACTATTAGTTCTCTAGGCAATACTGAGGATCGGACCGAACCGATCGATTCTTGATGTATGGTCCCAAAATCGATCCATTTAGTAGAGGAATTGGAGTCGGACTAGCCTATTCTATTTGATTCTGATCCGTTTCCACCGGTTCCCCCAAAAAATGCCCACCTCTAGGTAAGCTCTTCTTGGCTTAGTTTTAAAAAAATGATAAAAATTCTGGTCAAATTGAACAATCAATTTTAATCAAATATTTTATTAGACACTTCACATTTTATCTTTTTTTAAACACTATTTAGTCATTGTTTGAGCTCCATTTTGTTAAGAAAATGTATTTTGGAATAGAGATTTTTTAAAGATTGCGTGGTTAAAAAAGAAGGAAATTTTTCGATTTACATATAAAATTATTTTATGAGAGAATGTGTGGTTCATAATGAGTTTTGAAAAAAAATGATTTTTTGTAAAAATGAAGCCCAAACATAGACTTAATCAACTCTAGCAAAATTTGCTAAAATATCAATTTTTAACAACTACATAGTGTTTAAATCAATTTTTAAAAAATTAGGATGGCTTGAAATTGTTGAAAGTTTTGAAATCAAAATTGGAGGTGAATTTTATACTCTCCTCCTAACTTGACTTTTTAAAACTATACTATTAAGGGCCCCACAACAATCCTAAGTTCCTAACAAATTAGGTAGACAAAATAAGGGTAAAATAAAATAAATTTTATTCATCTTGACAATTATAAATGCAAAATATAAAAAGACTCAATAATTTTACTAAAACAGAACATCAATGGGTATATTTCTTTAAGTTCTTCATATATAAAGATAAATATCTTAAGATATTCACGAAATATGTTTAGCTGAAGAATTGCGGAGGATTTGATGGATAACAATTGATGAGTTAAACAGAACTCGATAGACAATAATATAGGAAAATCACTTGTGAAATTAAAGTAACACTTTTTTTATAGAATAAATCATTTTCATTATTTTTCATAAGTCACTTATTCATTAATCGTTTTCATGTAGCACCAACCCAGTAAGTGATTTCTTGATTAAGAAATGTATCTGATCAACAGTCTACTGAAATTAATATTCTTGTTGGAAAGTAAATGGATCTTTTTTGGTGGGGTTTGGGGTTGAATTTCTTGACAAGGAGGCTGAAATGGAATCCAAATCTTGCATTGCTTCCTATAAATAACAATTAACATGTGACATTCCTTCACCAACACCAGCATTCTTTGGCATGCTCTCTCTCCCTCTCTGCGAATTTCCTGCATTCCATTCCCCTCTTTCCTCGCTCTAGCTTTATTAACTAGTTTTAATCACACAAACCCAAAAAAAAAAAAAAAAGACTATTTTCTTTTCCTTTTGAAACTTTTTATTTTCGATCTGCTCGTTTGTTTTTGTTCCTAAGAATCCCTTTTGTTTTTCCGGAGGTAAAGAAAGGTGAAATGGGTTCACAGCCAAAAAATGTTGGAATTCTCGCCATGGAAATTTACTTCCCTCCCACTTGCATCCAGCAGGTAAAATATTGTTTTACACATCAAAAACACTGATATAAATGTTTGAATGCACAACCCAGGTATGGTTTCTCTTCTTGATTTTTTTTTTTATTTTTTTTTCTGTGTCTTGGGCAAATTTTGGATTTAATATTTTAATTTATGAAAATTTGATCAACCCGTGTACATGATTTTCAAGATCTTGTGCATTTTTAATTTAAAGATTTCATTTTTCAGCTTCATTTAATAGAATTTCTTTATATTTATTTCAATTTTTGACTATTTTTGAGGGGGGGGGGTTGGCCGTTGGTGCCCTTTAATTATTTATTGGTAATATGAGTAGCTGTTTTATTTGAAGACGTGTGTTTTATATGTTACAGTTATTACTGTTGCAATTATACTTTAATTATTTCATTTTTTAAATTAAAAATCCATATGTTCTACAGGAAGTGCTGGAGGCTCATGATGGAGCAAGCAAAGGGAAATACACTATTGGGCTTGGACAAGATTGCATGGCATTTTGTGATGAAGTTGAAGATGTCATTTCAATGAGGTACTCAGTCGAAATGAGATGATTATAACTTTTTATCAAAATTTTGCATCTAGTTGTAATGGTAGACTAGTTTTTGCTTTCATTTATTGTGTTTGATAATTTTTACTCGTGCTCGAATGATACAATGTTCCAACTATTAAACAATTTATTAGAAGTACAAGAAATTTGAAATGTTACAAAATCTCCCGTTCTTTGGGGTGAAGTCTGTTATGTGACATGTTTGCAGTACCTGAAGTGATTTTAGGAGTCTATTGGCTTTCTCACAATCTGAATTTAACCACTTAAATCACAAAACTGTTAAATTTTGAGTTTACTGCCTGAAATTTACAGTGTAAGTTGACTGTTAAAAACAACTTAAATTCTTCTTCTCCTAAAAGGACCCCATTGAAAATGAAGAAAAACCTTTTCACAGTTCCGAAAAATAAGAATCATTTTGAGAATTTTGTTCGTTTCTTGAATATTCTACGAATCTTATATTGGAATGATGATCTGTTATACAAGTATACATGCTCCGTATACATACCTTCATTTTACATACCACTGCATGAGTATGGGCTGCTTTTCAGTTTTTGCAACTAATTTTCTATTTTATGAAATGTCCTTTCAAACCAAGATTTTGAAAAGGAGCAGCATAAAGAAATGTTACGCGTTTCACATGATATGGGGTTTTTTTCAGAAGCAGACTGGCACGTTTCATAAGCTCCTTGAAGGCGATATTCTGCCATTTTAAAATTTTGTTGCAGTCCTAGACACCTCTTTAAAAGAAACTCAAATGAAAAGTTTTGATTAATGTACTATTTTGATCCTTAGACCAATGTTTTTTTAATATGTATCCTAGCATTGGTTAACTATTTGTTCAGTATGACAGCTGTCACTTCACTTCTTGAGAAGTACGGGGTTGACCCAAAACAGATTGGTCGTCTGGAAGTTGGAAGTGAGACTGTGCTAGACAAGAGCAAATCCATCAAGACATTATTGATGCCAATCTTTGAGGTATTTGATCTGGCTTTTTCGAAACAGGTGCATAGTTTCTGTTGTCTGCTGTTTTGTGGTCAACCACGAATCATGGAAACATGTTCTTTGGAGTGTGGATGTTCGAAATTATGAGTCTCATGGTCTGTTTTACTCTAGGAATTGCTTTTAGAAGCACAATCACACCAATCATGTTTTAGCAAAGGCTTAATTTATGGGAAATTTGATAAATCTAACTTGGGCAGAGTGTGTATACATCACTTCGGTTTCTGGGTTCAAGTATAAAACCATTCATTGTGTGCTTTGTTTCAGTCACAATGACAAAAGAGGTTCTTGGTTAGCAACTCAGCATGTTTGACTAAGCTTTAACATGGTAAAAGTTTCTTCTTAAGGAGATCATCCGATAATTAATAATTATAATTTACATGTTCAGATTTTGAGCCTCGATGACAAGAATTTTTTAAAGGGGATCGAATGTAATGACTGGAATCATATTAAAATATATTGTGAAAGAAATCAAGTTTGGGAAATCTTTATGACGGTCATGGTTAGGTGGCATATATTTAGTTAGGCTTTATTAGATTCATCATATTCAATTAGCTATTATTAGGATAGTCAAAATTAGGTCTATTATAGTTTCCAAACATGTTTAAAACATAAGTAGGAATAAGTTACTTATTTTAAACGTAACTCTTAGCTTAACTTATTTCTAATTTTGATCAATAAAATTTATTTATTTTAGAACTCAATTATTTACTTATGTAAATATAATTTAAGCTTACCCAAACATTTATGGTGAGGCATATATGTGTGAACACAGATATCTGCAGCATTTTTCTGATGTCACCGTCTTTCTTGGCTGATTTTCCATATTTGATTTGTCATAAACATTTATCCTGTTCTTTCTCTATGTTAACGACCAGAAACATGGAAATACTGACATAGAAGGTGTTGACTCAACAAACGCATGCTACGGGGGAACTGCAGCATTATTCAACTGTGTCAACTGGGTAGAAAGTAATTCATGGGATGGACGCTATGGACTGGTTGTCTGCACAGATAGTGCGGTATGACCATCATCATCATCATAATCAATTACTTGGCACACTAGAGGCAAACAATCTTTTCTCTCTTTGGAAAAGCTTGATTGTGTTTTACATAACCCGTGCTGAAATTTATTGTTTTTAAATTATTGATTGAGGTTCCTTTTGTAGTCCACTTCTTCTCTGCTGGGTGGATTATTATTATTTTTTATTTTTTTGCCTTGTAGAATATACTAGTAAATTTAGATCGACTATTTTCATGTTTGCAACGGTGAACTGGACAATACTAGACAATATTAACAAAAAAAAGAAGCTAAAATATTTTTCATTATACTGCATTATCATGTCTAGTGTTGCATAGCAAATATGGCCTATGTGTCAATTGTGTTTATGTTTGATTCCCTTACCGGCAAGATTCTTTTAACAGGTCTACGCAGAAGGACCTGCTAGGCCTACTGGAGGAGCTGCTGCTATTGCCATGCTAATAGGGCCTAATGCTCCTATTGTATTTGAAAGCAAGCTCAGAGCAAGTCATATGGCTCATGTCTACGATTTCTACAAGCCGAATCTTGCCAGTGAATATCCAGTAATCCTCCGTTTAACCCCTTCTAGTTTCATCTATTATCATGCTTCACACGTGAATAACTTGTGATTGGTCTTTTGGATGTTGTATGCTACTGTGAATTTTCTTCGTTGTATTCCAATTCTTTTTGGGTCTCATACAATCGGAACTGTTTTTGTAGGTTGTTGATGGCAAGCTTTCTCAGACTTGTTATCTCATGGCTCTAGATTCTTGTTACAAAAGCTTCTGTACCAAGTAAACTCCTGCTGAAACACTGTTTTGTTTCTCTATATTTAATCCTTCAGGTCGTTGCTGTTTCCAGGTTTCTAAACATTTTGTATGTAATAGGTATGAAAAATTGGAGGGCAAGCAGTTTTCAGTATCTGATGCTGACTACTTTGTATTTCATTCTCCTTATAACAAGGTAATTAGTGGGGCACATTATGATGTCAGATGAAGTCATTTCGTAGTTGTTTCTCTGCTTAAAATAATTGATCGATTGAAATTAATTTATGCTAACATCTTACTTCGAATGCAGCTTGTACAAAAGAGCTTTGCCCGTCTGTTGTTCAATGATTTTTTGAGAAAAGCCAGGTAGATATTCACTTTATCTTAGAGAAGCCCTAGTACTTTTTTTATGGTATGTTTTGACATAAAGGATTGGATAGCACTTGACAATATTAAGTGCATGTCAAAGTTAAACAATAATTTTAACATGGGACCAACAAGAAACTACTACCCACTTATCCACCACTCATTTCTGTCACATTATAATTTCTGCAACTTTAACTGTATCCAAACAAGCATCGAAGAAGTAAAACAAGCTCAAAATCCTGTTTTTTATATTGTCCAGTCATGTCCTTGCATACCAAACATGTACTTAATAGGCTTCCTTGAGTAATCGTTTCTTCTTTTATATTTTCGTAGCTCCATTGATGAGGCTGCTAAGGAAAAGCTGGCCCCATTCTCATCTTTAACTATCAATGAAAGCTACCAAAGTCGTGATCTTGAGAAGGTATTAATCCCTTAAAATGAGCTTTTCTTGCATTATCATCCTATTTTTGATATTTGCTCAGTCAGTAACTAAAGTTAGACATTTGTTTTTGAGAATTATTTATGCCACAGTACGGACACCTTTGAGCTGATTTTAATGGATCTACAGGCATCCCAGCAAGTCGCGAAGGCATTTTATGATACAAAGGTGCAGCCATCGACTCTAATTCCAAAGCAAGTTGGGAACATGTACACAGCATCAATGTATGCTGCATTTGCGTCCCTCCTCCACAATAAAAATAGCACACTGGTACAGCTCATAACTTTTTCTTTTTTTTGAATATGCAGCTTAGTCAACGTAAATGTTGCTAATTTTTTAATATAATTTCTTTCTTCAGGCTGGACAGAGGGTGATATTATTCTCCTATGGCAGTGGTTTGTCTGCAACAATATTTTCACTTCGTCTTAACGAGGGTCAACATCCTTTCAGCTTGTCAAACATTAAAACCGTCATGAATGTTTCAGAGAAGTTGAAGTCAAGGAATGAGGTATTCCATTGTTTGTTCAATTAACTTCACCTGATAGTTGGATTCTACTGTCACAAAACTGTGAATTAAATTACTTGACTGGATTTGAGGAGCATGTTAGGCTCAGCTTAAAAAGCTACATTAAGTAAATTTAATCGTAAGTTCTAAAACAAGCAATTTTTTATTGGTCAAAGTTGGAAATATACAACTCATTTTGCCAATGGGTAAGAGTAACTTTTTCTAAAAAGTAACTTTTTTTACTCAAGTAAGAAAAAAGTTGTCCAACATATTCGTTCTTTCTATTCGTGGTAGACAGACTCATGGTAAATGATCTTTTCTGCAGTTCCCTCCAGAAACATTTGTCGAAACAATGAAGTTGATGGAGCATAGGTACGGGGCAAAGGACTTTGTCACGAGCAAGGACTGTAGCCTTCTAGCTCCCGGCACGTACTATCTGACAGAAGTCGACTCAATGTATCGAAGATTCTATGCCAAGAAAGGTTATGAGAATGGCTCAATCGCCGACTCTCACTAAATATAGTCTGATTATAATGGGAGGATGCCATGAAATTGGCTTGAGCTTGGCTGTTGTTAGCACATAGAAGAATAACAATGTTTCGATATTTGTTTAATATTTATATCTAGTTTCTTTGGCAGATAATTTTACTGTAATTTAAATAAAAGTTATTTTATTTTACTCTCTTAAAAATGAGAATTTGAGATATCATGGTTGTATTCCATTATCCTAATGAAATTGATTTGAGGAACCTTGGAAGTTGTCATGCATTTCCTGTCATCACATAGCTATCAAAACTTCTTTAGCAATTCACACTCGATTCCATTTAAGCGAAGTGCTGGATAAATAGACGCATCACAGGGGCATCGGTAGTGACTGAGGGGTACTCTAGTTATGTGTCATCTGGTCTCCATTGGATCTATTCTGAGAGTACCTTAAGCCCTTATTTGACAATCATTATTTTCGAACGCTTTTTTCTTCATATTTATTTTCAACCATACATTCACATAATAAAATATTTTACACGTAAACCCAATTTTTTTTTCTACTTTTTAACCACACATTCTCTTAAAAATCACTATTTAAAACTCTATTTTCCTCAAAAAATGGTTGTCAAACAAGGGCTAAAATAATAGTTCCAGTTGCTAAGATGATCTATTTCCTTTTTGTTTGTTTCTTTGAATAGAACAAGTTTGCTATTAGTCCGATCTAGCAAGTTTGTAGTTACTATAGTGACATTAATAGAGTGAGAACTACTGACTATAGTGTTCAATTAGCGTGTGTAGGCTTTTGTTTACGTCAATTCGAGCTCGTTCGATCAATTTTTCAATTGCGTGGAAACTTTTCCTGATCAAACAATTGATGATGGCGATGAGTAGAACAGGGAGTCTACTGGATGTGGTTAAACTAGCAAATACTCTTGGAATAGCTGGAGTAAGAAGCTTCAAAGCAAGGTTCCATCAAACATTCAACAGGCAGTCTCATGATCAATGTCTCTTAGGTCCCTTTCAAAAGCCCTAAAACGCCTAAATCTGGCTTTGCAACAGGGAACCTAGACAGAAGAAGGGAATTGTTGCCTTCAAGCTGAAGTCCAAATATCTTATTCATAGTCCATCGAGTTAAATGAGAAAGGGACGGTTTCATAGCTCTAGCTTGCTGCGTCAACTGGCCCTTCGTCATCCTTCCTGTTAGGTACTTAAAACTAGACAAAATCAATTACCGTTAAAATGTTTCTTAAAAGTAATTTAATTTGTTTCACGAGATAATGATGCATGAAAATGGTTGCACAGTTTCTCATTGAAACATGATAAAAATATTTAATTGCAGTGTATAACACATCGGTTATATCATCAGAACTACAAAATATGGTTCCTTCAAAACTTCATGAAATTACAATGAAAAATTAATGGTGCATATCCATCGCTATATCTGTGTCAGAGGAGATAGTACAGCTACTCTTCACTTATAGGGGTCTTCCTTAGAAAGGGAAGAGCAAGGCCACTCCATCAAGAGTGAAAGAATCCACCCTTTCACATCATGTCACACTCGTCGGCCGACGATGATCTCAAATTGTGAGATTTTCTTGAACGACAGTAAAAGTTCCAACTATTTTTCCACCCATGTCTGGAAAGGTTTCACATCCAGGAAGAGGCTTCACTTTACCCATACGATCAACTTCAACTGGATATTTGAGTAGGTGACCTTTCATTTCACTTATTTCATCAGCTGCAAATTGTTTCCAGTTCTGCTCTCCCATTGATCTTATACGTCTCACGCATTCGAGACTCTCTGGTTGCTCGAAACACGTATCGAGAGTTCCCGTGTGCTCTGCCCAGAGCGACATCCGATATCCATAGATCTGCGTGTTGGAATTATGTCATATGTCCAATCATGTCCAATTAAGATAAATTCATCCAAAATGAATTGAAACAACAGAATATAAGATGTCTAAAATTAATCGGGCAATACAAGAGTGATAATGTATAAACAAATTCAGGAAACGAGAGAGATTTTAATTTTTACATCAACTAAAATTGAAGCACCTCATTTAAAAGTTTAAATTGTTAGAGGGGAGACAATTTATTTATTTAAATTTTGTCTTCAACACACTCCATCATTCCATCGTGTGTAAATCGGATTTATGTTTTCATTCAAGGCCTAATATGTGCACAACTTTTTATACATGGGTGGTGGTGATGCTTGAACTCAAGACCGTGCCTGTTCTTATTTCATGTTGAACTACCCTATCTAAAAACTAATTTATTAGAGAAGAAGACAAGCTTATTCTTATTTACTTAAATTATGTATTCAACAATTTACCTATCATACTTTTTTATTTAGAAACATTTAAAGAGGCGCTTAAAAATTATGCCATAACCCCTTCAATCGGGGAATTCCAATAATATCACCTTGAGAACATCAAAGTGGCCTTACTTTGAATAAAGGAAGCCATATCGGTACCAAAAAAGTGCACGTTAATACGGATAGATGTGACCATGATCCTAAGATTTTTTATCGTTTGCTTTCTTCCTTGCGATTCAAGAGAGAAAATTATGTGCAATTTTAATTATTTTCCCCCTCTATTTCTAGATCAATTTGACATGCATTTTTAATTGTGATTCATGGACAAGGATCAATCTACTTTTCTTTATTCAAATTTGAAACCCGTTCAATAAATTTATGACCTAATCACAAAGCAATGCAAAATGCCATAGCTGATACGATCAAACATACCTGACCATGTGGATTCATATGCTTACTCATCCATGAATAGTGAGGCTGATATGCACCCATTGCAATTTCAGTGTCTCTCGTTCCTTCCAGAGAACGTTGATTAATGTTTGCCGATCCCATTAGGATGTACTCATCATCCACTATCATTCCTTTCGAATGGACATAAATCATGAATCGTTGGTTTTTTCGAGTTAGTGCCTATGTAATGAAACATGTTAACAGAAGGTTTTTCTATGAGACATATAAAATGAAACTTCAGAAGTAGTCGAGAGAGTTGTACTTGTGGTGCGTTTCCTCCAGAACTGTTAACATTGGAGCTTCCAATGTCTTGAGCCTCACGATTCCCGAGGCAAAAGAAATTCAAATAATCTTGAGGTTCATACTCATTCTCAAGCCCTACATCTACTAAAGCCTTGTATATGGTTTCATACATCATTTGCATTGTATTATGCTGTGGACATGAAAATATCTCACTTAAGTTAACGCCAACAGAAATACATAAAAGAAAAACTACCAATCAGTTAAAAATACCAAGGAAAATGAAGGCAGGAATTTGATCATTTCAGTTCCACGATGAGAAAAAGCCATTTGAGAAGCATGTTCCTCAAATTTAAAAAGAAAAAGAAAAAGAAGAAACGACAACAAAAGTAGAGCAAAATTGTTTTTTATTCCAAAGAATTTCATATTGTAGCATGACATATAAATACTTGGCATATGAGCGATAAAATAGCAGATTTCTGCAATGGACATCCTGGAAACAGGTGGAGACATGAAAAGGCACTTCCGTTTGACAAGTGTAAACTTTGAAAATCAAATTTTAGGAGATATTCCACAGATGTTAATACATAAAATTGTTCAACATGTTATATTAAGTCAAAAAATAATAACATAAAATTGTTCAACATGTTATATTAAGTCAAAACAAATTATTTTTTGCTCTCTTCTTGTCAGCTGATAACAAAAATGAATTTCTAACCATTTCCAAGATTAGCAAAAACGTAACTGTAGGTTCATTGAAATAAAATTCAAAAGGCAGATTTATGCACAAGTTTGTAACTGTATTTCCACACACACTTGTGATCTTGATGAAAAAGTAGGAGTGTCATACAAAAGTTTGAATCAGGTCCTCATTCCATGATATGACAATTTAGTTCAACAAACAACTTATCAAAAAAAGTAAAACAAAATAAAAAATTCTTCAGCTGAACTTGAACTGAACCTTCGTAAGAGGCTAATATAAATGGTTATCATTTCATGAAAAAGAATAGGTTAGCAAATGCTATTACTTTCAGCGGTAGTTAGAATCTACCTGCCAAAAGAGAATCCTTTGAGTGGGAGTACTGGTAGGAACACCCTCTGGCCACATTGGGACAACAATGTATACTGAAAACCTCTCCTTTGCTCTAATTTTATTCACAATTTTTAGAGCAATTTCCATTGGTATTATATTGTTTGCACCTGCAATTAATAAGAAGTTCACGTAACCTTCGTCTTGTGTTCTTGATCTATGAGTAAACAAGAGAAAATGAAGCCCAACCTTTGCAACAGCTATTTAGTGATTCTTTGTTCTAAGTTGATAAATATACATATTTTGCTAAGGAAATAATTATATTCAATCCTTTCCAATTTATTATAAAAGATTAGAGTTCCTCACCCAAGTCTTTGTAATTATTCCAATTGTATGATGACCCAAGGAAGTACTGGTTTTCGATGTAAATGAAATGCTGGGCTGCACGAATTGCCTTTACATATGCTGAATGTATGCTCATGTCTATTAGTACATTCTTCCCACATACCAGGTTCTATTGAAATGTAGACGAGATATTAGCTCAGATAATCGAGACTATAGCATGTTTGGCTAAGCTTAAAATTTTAACTAAGTTCAAAATAAAAAATAATGATCAAAACTGGAAAATAGATTACTTGTATGAAAGTGAGTTACTGATAGAATAACTTGTTGCGCTTAAAATTAAGAAAAGGTAACTTATCCAAACTTGCATAGAAACAAAAGTAACTTTAGTTTGTTTTAAGCTCAACCAAACATGCTCTATTCTGAGGGATAATAAAAGGTTACGATCAAACGTTATTTCACCCTGTTTGTAGCTTCTTTTGGATCTTTGGGGAAACCTTTAACAGAGTTCGAGTCTATTGAGCGAAAAACCTATCAAATTTAACAAAATTAGTTCAAAAAATTGGACTAAAAAGAAAATGAAAGTACAATCGATCATACCTGGACATGCCAGACTTCTTGATCATCTTCTTGTAGGTAGGCAGTCTCCTCTATTCCTAATATGTCGGGAATCCTTTCAAGCTTAAGCAAAGCATCATCATGGGAAGCTTTCATCTTCTGAATCCCGTGGCGTTTTGAGGCCTTTAACCAACGCTCCTCAAAATTTGTTAGGACGTCATATGCAGCTGGACCATCGATATTACAGTGTAAATCATGCCATGGTTCTCTTGGACAACCAACTGCAGGACCCTGTTTACTTAAAACATGATAGGCATAAGAGGAAAGACAGTGAAAAGTCAAATGATGAAAATATTAGCTTACTTTTATGTATTAGCTCATTAGGCTAGCTCCATTAACCACAACTGGTGTACATGTTTGGAAAAATTATAACTAGAAGGGAAATGCAGAAAAATATAAAGATGTAACAGGAAAAAATACCGTAAAATTGGGATTATGATAATCCTCTTTGTGAACAGTTTCTAGCGTACAGAAAATTGGGTGCTGGGGAGTATCAAAGCGCCCCTTGCACAAGTCAAGGCCTCCAACAAATGCAATGATCTTTCTCCTGAAGTTACCTGCATCAGCATCTACTATGACACTTTTCTGATGATGAGTATAGATTGTTCCAGTTTCCTGACAGGAAAAAATAAACAAAATTCCTTAAGGGGCTTATTATATTCAGTAACATAAAACACCAAGAAGAGAACAATAGGATGCATAACTCAAGAAAACAGAATATCATCCAAAGAATTCTTAGCACTTTCAAGCGAACAATTGCATTTGCCTTGAATTCGGCAAAATACAACCTCAAGAAGAGAGCAGATCTAACCTCACGCTTCCATAGGAGAAGGCTGACATTCAGCATAAGGTCACAGATACATGTGCTACAGCTCCGCCATTACATAGAATAGATAATTGAAATATTCATGCATTTTGATACCCCAGTAATGTGATTAAGGACCCAACCTCAAGCCTAGTCCAAAGGAAGGGCTGCCTTTCAGAGTGATTTCTAATCTCAAATAATCACTCAACTGACAAATTGTAACTTGTAATCCCAAATAAACATGCACATTCACACCCACCCACCCCCACACACATATACACATATTCAGAAACACTCTTCTAGCTGCCATTTTATTTACTTGGATTTGAACATTAAGGCAATGTCAACGAATTGAGAGACTAAGGGCATTTTTCAGAAAATAAATTATTAGAATCATGTCTTGTATTTGCAAAGAGAATACAAAAGAACAGCCAACCTGCTGTTTTGCCCAGCTGCCTTTCTGAGCAGATCGTGGACATAGCAGCACTTGCACCGATGAATGCTTAAAAAAGCGTCTACTTTCTTCATCGCCTGTGCCCATTACCCCATCCTGAATGTCATAGAATATGATAAAGTCAGAACAAGAATAAATTAAGATGATATAGCTGCTGAACAAAAATGCTATAGTAATTGAACAAATATGTTATAAATCTATCACCCTCTCCAGGTGCCAATCAGTCTGCCTTTAGATTGCACTAAAGATTGAATAAGCAACATTAAAAAAAAAACCTATTTTTGCATGACACTCAATTTCATTAAGTGCTTAAGTTGTATTATATGCATCAATATAGCAAAACCACTTTGCTATTAATATAGCCTATGTTTGGCTCATATTTATAAATTGTTTATAAACACTCCAACCACTTTTTATCCACACATTTTGAGGGACCCTCTACCCACTTATCCACCACTCTTTTCTATTTATTTATAATTTAAACTGTTTCATAAACACTTCCCAAACATTCTCTTAGAAATATATGTATCACAAATACCCTTCAACACAGACAGCCTGCAGAGGATTACTGGAAAGCAAATCTTAATTATGCTGCATGTTTATAGGATTAAGCTCAAAGATAACCACATCTATATAGAAATGCAAATGAAAATTGAGTAATTCCTTATTTGATCAAACCTGAACGCTCATTTTAAGTCCAAGTTGCATTTAAAACGATATCACTACACTTGAGTTCTATGGCTAAAGGTTTTATGCATAGATCATTCGGAAAAGGGAAACACCAACTTCTCTATTTATGAGAAGTAATCTAGAACTATAACATGTCATATATTCAATGAATTTAACAGAAAGAAAACTATAACAGTTGCTTCTTACCGATTTATACCCTAAAATATTCCTAGAAGTAGGATCATCCCATACAAGGAGCAAGACCCTCACACCTTCTTGAGACTTGACTTTCAGGATCTCTCCCAAAGTGCTATGAGTTGCATTTGGATCATCCCTAACTAGTTGAACTAGGTGGTAAACAGACCAACCTGTAATGTAAACCAAACGACGAGCCTGACTAATTGCATCGTAAATATCACGCCAGCAATGTCCATGCTGATACAATGTGTCATTCGCCAGCAACAACTTTGGAAGGGAATCATCATGCACATGTGCATCTTGATAAAGTTTTACCTTTCCTCCTCTCCTAAGAGGAAAATATGTACCAGGCACGCCCTGATACCCAAGATCTGATCCTACCCCACCATGATAGAGGGGCACTTTCTCCATTGGAGTATACTGAATGGACAGGCTCAAAACAGCCCCTGCTTTACATGGCTTCCCACTTCCATTAAGTACCGGAAAAGTACTCTCAACTCTATCACCTGAGATTATCTGCTCCACAGGGATTCCAACAGCCCCCATAATCTGTGAGCCCACAACATCGTTGTCTTTAACCACAAAGTGCACTTCTGCAGCATAATGTGCAACCGGAACATAAAAATGCTGCATCCAAACAGGATTTTCAGTG
Organism: Fraxinus platypoda; assembly: GCA_903798405.1. Lineage (NCBI taxonomy): Eukaryota > Viridiplantae > Streptophyta > Magnoliopsida > Lamiales > Oleaceae > Fraxinus > Fraxinus platypoda. Next base: position 2,169 of record CAIGRT010046349.1, on the reverse strand, counting down.
TTACTAATCACAAAAGTCCTACCAATTACAGCACCAGCTACTGAAATTGTGACATAAGGATCACTTGTATTCTTAGATGGGTTCCCTTCTGTTTTACTGCTAAAGCTTGCAGGAAATCCTCCAAATATGTCACCTAGACTCTTGTGGAATAAATCCATATTTGGCAGGTTTTTGGCTTCTTTCACCCATATATCCAAATTCCCATGCAACAACAACACCCTCAGTGAACCTGTAGAGGTCTTAAATGGCACAAATTGCACACCTTGACCATGCTGTGAGCTTTCAGACATTGATTCAGAATAAGCCAAATGAGCCATATTAGCAATCTCGTCACTCATAAACAATTTAATTCCTAAAAGAATACACTTTAATTCCACACTAAATAAAGTGAAAAGTCAAAAGGGAATCCAACCAGGAAGTAAAACAAACTTAGAGATCCAAACTCTTTAAACATTCGTGTCTAGGCTGTGTTTTAAATGCTGGAAAAATGAACAATTCACAGCATCTTACTTGGTGATCACAAGATGGACAAAACAGTAAGTCAAGAATTAGGTCAAGCCAAAAAATGACCCAAAAGACGGGAGAGAAAAGTTTGATTTGTTTTTCTTCTTTCAGCAAATTGACTCATTTTTTGTTATGTAAAGGGGCCTATACATATATTCTTACCTGTGTTCATATTACAATTTTCAATAGAGAGAAAAAAGAGAAACTCAGAAGTGTACAAGAAATGGGATTTTTATTTTGTGTTCGTCAACGAAAATAATAGTAAACGAAGGAAGGGTACGCCTGTGGAAGGTGGGGGGTGGGGTCATGGGGGTTCAGTCTTTATTTATTCTCTCTCTTGTTTTTATTTTGGAAATTTACAATTGAGATCCCAATCTATTGGACATGTATGAAGTAGATTCCCAACCTATTGACAGGCTCAATCCTCAACCTCTAATTGTCGCAGTGATTGACTTCTCAATAGTAAGATGGCAATGAAACACGGGCAGGCCCTCGCCGTCCCCTCTCTTATCAAACATTTTCGAGCGGCAAGATGGGAGAGAACTCAAATATCTCGATTTTCTACATGTTTTTCATTTACTTACTTATTTTCAACGTTCTAAAAGGCGCGATACGCGGCGGAAAAGCCAAGCCAAGCGGAAAAGCCAAGCCAAGCCACTTGGCTTGGCGCCTTATTTAACGATCAACGGCAATCGTTGACCCATAAAGCGCTCCTAGGCACACATTATTATCTTTTTTTATTAATTTTTTTACAATACTTTTAAGTAAAAACTTAAAGGTTAATTTACATTTGAAACTTATCTATTTGTTGGAAAATTTTGAAAAAAAAAAAATGTATAAAATTTCTATAAATTTGTTTTAAATATTTGATATGTATTATTTTTAATTATTAAATGATTTTTTGATTGATTAAAATTTTTAAATAATATTAAAATAAGAAAACGCATTTTAAAGTTTTTTTACGTATATGTCTCGTCAAAACTCGCCTAACCCATATCTTGGCCTCCATGCATCGTCATGCATTACGCCTTTTAGAACATTAGTTATTTCATATCACTATTTATTTATAGACATAATTTAAATTTAAAAATATAAAAATCGAATAAAAAGCTAGAGTCAAGATGGATTCAAGATTCTTTGACTAACTAGGGAGTTCCTTCCCCCTTTTGGGATGGGGCAGCGCGAAAATTTTTGTTATTCCTACCCGATAGACGACTTTACCCACCTTTATCTTTTAATTAAAAAGTCAACTGTAAAACAAAGTGATACAAAAATAAAGAGTAAAGTTATATAGTCTTATCAGCGGCGGAGTCAGCACTCGGTAAGGTGACGCGACCGTCTGTACTAGCTCAACCATAATTTACATGTTAGATTTAAGGGAGGCTTTATTGTAGAATACATGATTACGCCCAACGAATAATGCGGTAGTTGTAGTGCAGGTTTGGGGGGTCGTATCCACAAGGAGATTGATGAATAAATCAGGGAGTTCAATAATTTAGGGTTCTCGTGAATTGATCGAAAATAATTTGTTTATTGAATTAAAATGTGAATATCAATGGATGAAATAATGAGATTAAAATCAAAATATAGAATAGTGAATCGTCGAAATTCCCTCAATTGGGTTAGATGAATCAACATCAATAATTCATACATTTTCTACTCAAT